>OY776278.1:8054927-8284927 GCA_963675445.1 Linnaemya vulpina | reverse complement strand
ATGCTGCAGACGCATCAATTGTTATCGGTGCAACACAAATCGTATTGTTTATTAAATTTAGGCCAGTCGGTGCTGTTATTGTTATACTGTTGCCGTTGCAATTGTTTACTTCTATTGCTGTTGCTCCTGTTTTGTTACTGTTATTAGCATCGACAGCAGCTACAAGAGTTGTGATCTTATTACTTCTGCTGCTGTTATACGGATTATTATCAACAGTTGCTGTTGTAGTTGTTTTATTTAATGATGTGTTGGCTGCCTGCGGTTGAAACCAACTGGGGAAACTGCCTTTAAGCGTGTCTATAAGATCCTGATCGAGCGTTAAACGCCACGATACAGGGCCGTCCACGCCGTGCGTAGACTCTGAAAATAAAAGAGATAAGATTTAAAAATTTTGATTGTGAATTTTGAGTGCTTAAAAGTTTCCACCTGCTGGAGTCCAAAGTAAATCCTCCTCCACAATTGTTGCCTACCAAAATAATATTTTGATTAAATCTACACTTATTTTAATTGATTTGGTATAACTTTTAAGACAACTGGACTTAGAGAATTGCCGCCTGTCCCATGATGTCACTTCAAAAGCAAAATTTTTGAATTTGTTTTTGTTTTTGTTTTAAATATATTTTGTCGACAGAACGATGCCGAGTGACATCATGGGACAGGCAGTTAATAATTTTTCAGTTTCCATAATTGATTTTTTATGTGCCCAAACAACTAGTCTAACATGAACATTTTTTAATAAAATTTTATTTTAAAATAAAATTTGTATTGTACTGTTTTCGTAGTTAAAAGAAATTATTTAAGAAAACAAAGATTTATTATAGATTTTATTTATTTATTCTAGTTTCTTTAAGTTTTGTTTTTCTTATTAATTTTCTTTTAAAAAGTAGCCTTAAAAATATTATAAGCAAATTTGCTTATTGTTCAAACAGTTGTAAATGATTAAAATTTTTACAATACTTGTTGTTGTTGTTGTTTTGAGTCTTATGAATGAATGGAAATTTATTATGTAGCAACATCAAAGAAATATATAAACATGTTTTTGGCTCAAAATGGCTTGTGGCCAATAAGTATGAGAGCTCGAGATCAGCTGGTGTTGTAATATTTTTCACACAATTAATTAATAAGTTTTAACACGAAATGTTGAAATGGTGATATATAATTGAAGGTGCAAATTTGGATATCAAACTGCTGAATATTTCCTTATAAGTAGCGTTTTAGTTTTATACTTTTAAAGAATTTTTATCAATATAATTTTCTTAATCTACTGGATTGTTTGTGTCACTACAGTGAGATAGATACTGACTATTAAACAGAATCGCCAAAAATAGGCATAAACCGCAGGCTTGTAGAAGTTGGTATGATTCGACTTTCTTGGTACAGTTCCAGATTCAAAAGTACGGTGATAAACCAGCTGCTCATGGATTGTGCATATGTGTGGGTGTCTGTGTGTATGTTTTTGTGTGTATGTATGTATGTGTGTAAGTATGTGACCCGCTTATAACGGCTCTACCGATTTCAACAAAACTGATAGCGTCCTGAAGAATTCTACTGAACTTAAATTTCCTGTGAACCGATTCGAACCAGTAGATTTCAATATATAAACAACAAAAAACATTCTTTAAAGTAGCATAATAACTATTAAACAGTTTTACCGATCGATTCCATAATCAGCTTTCAGGATTGAAAAAACCACGTCGGCCACTGCAGATCGAGTCAAAATCGGTTAATACGTTCGTGAGATATCGTGAGCCAAAAAATTCGAAAAAAATTTTTTTTAAAAAACTCCGAAGTTATATATCTAATCAGTTGGTGTTCGCGACCTTTTTTTTATAATTATCGAAATGATAGTAATTCCTGTGACTTTGAACCGATTGGAAGCGGTAGACATCAAGATATCACAAAAAAATTTGAAAAAATGCATTTTTGAAAGTGGTTATTAAGTTGTTCTAACAACTTCTCAACTGCTTCGCCGATCGACTTCACAAACTCCGAAATTAAATATCTGATCAGTGGGTTTTCCCGACTCTTTTATAGTAACCGAACAATCTGCGCTTATTGTATGTGAATCGGTTAAAAATTAAAATAATAGGTTTTTAGCTCTGCGGTTAGAATTAACGAGAAGTTGCAGGGATGGCTTTCAGAGTCAACCGCATTCCAAATTTGTTTTTTCTTTTTTAAATCGACGTCGAAAAAGTGAAATTTTTTTGGTACAATTTTGATAAACTTAATTTACAATCCTGATACCTAAACTGATTCTTAATTTGTTCTCAATATTGGTTTCTAATTTAAATGGCACCTTTTTTATAAAAATGTTTGAAAATTATTCCTGAAGAAGACAAATTGTTGAATATGCAAAAATAAATTATAAAAATAACACCGAAAGGTCAGGAATAGCTAAAAATCAAATACGCTCAATTGATAAAAATAAAGTTCTCAAACAGTCAGCTCGCAGTGTTTTATAACCTCAAAGTGTACAATTTTGGGGTCCTGTTTCTACGCTCCTTTAATGGTATGAAATCCAAACTCTAAACTCCTCGGCAGCTCTTTTTATGCGATATTAAATTTTACAACAAACGGACTTCTCTCATAGAAATTGCAAAATTATTTAACCTTTTTTTTTGTAATACCCCACTGTGCGATATTACAAAAACTGTCAGCATTTCAGTCTCATGGAGCCTGGGAAAAATATCATGAAATGTGTATGAAGGGTACTCTTCTGGTTTATTTCTATTAGTTTAGGCAGCCCTTAGCTGATAGTGATTTACTAGATTAAATATACGCTATAAGTCAAATTCATTTAATACAAAAATTTGAAAATTGATAATTAACAATTTTTGTAAAAAATACGCGTAATTAAATTCAACATGTGAGCGTAAATAAACGAAAATTAAATTCTATATAAAAAAAATACATCACACAAGTGGCACTTCGCAAAATTTATAATATCGATACGGCAAAAGACTTTGGGAATGGCAAATTAGAAACTGGGCTACTTGGCAACAAACAAACGGCACCAGCAGCATCAGCAGCAAAAGCTACTTTGCACAATAAAATGTTGACAGCATAATAAAAACTTGTTGGCAAAATCTCTTAATTCAATTATAAATAATTTGAATTTTTCAAAGCGCGAGAAATCTTCTCACATCAAGGAAGATCATGGACGACGATTCATTCCCAAATCATCTGACTGGTGTCACTTAATTCTTGTCATGAAGTAATTAAATGAAATAGACTAAATTGTTCATCTTCAATCTTGTTGATATTTTTGATCAGATTAAAAATTTAAATAAAATTAATTTATTGGAAAATATTGGCATTTTGCATTCAATCATTTTCAAATCAAGTCCTAATTAAGCCACACAAAGCAAGAGCAGGCCTATCCGAATACATGCACATACACACACACATACACTCACACACACACATACACTCACATACACACACACTATTCCAATTAACAATGATGATGGAGAAATAAACCTTTTGTTGCAATTAATTTGCCACAAGACATTTGAAATTTCGCTCAACAAAATTATCGATCGCTGGTATTTTATTGACTGAATTTGAAATATTGTTGATTGTTAATGACAAAATGTTGAAACTTTTCAGAGATTTGGATAAGTGATGCAACAAGAACAAATAGTTGCATCACAATATTGTGGCTGTAACTTGCAAAGTGTATATGCATTTTGCCAAACAGCAATGAAACGGAAGACGAGTAAAGAAAACAACACCGCAAGTGGTGACAGCGTGAGTGAAATACATATATTTTGAAAGCAGGCAAGCTTCGAGCAAGCACGTTCATGAACGATCAGGCTTTTATGGCACATGACTCTTAAACGTTATTTTAGGGCCAGTTACAGCGCACCATTATTTATATATGTACGTACCCGTACGTATATAATAAAAAATAACAATAATAATAGTTGTACCCGCATTTGAAAGCAATTCTGTTTTTTATTGTATCCCAAGTCATTTCAACAAATAGAATGGCCATCTCATAACCCAAACAAAATATATTTTCATACATAATTGTAGTTTTTATTTATAAATCGAGATCATGCTCTATCACGTGCTACTAAAAAGTGTTTTTGTATGTAAAACTTTAAGTTGGCAACATTGTTTTAACTGGCGGCGGCCATTTTGCCTGGGTCAGCCGTGGCGATCATATGCCAGAAGTCCTATTTAAATTATAATGTCTGAAGAAATAAATTTAATTTCTATTAAAATATATCATCTAAAAATGTCCCACAAAATCACGTGACCAACGACATATTTAAAGCACTCAAGAGATGTCAAACTATTTTTTTAACATTCACACTTTTGCGAATTCCAATTAAAGCACACCCGTCACGTGATCATCATAAAAGTCTAACAAATACTTTGCGTTTTATGGTTAAATGCTCTGGTGCACAAACCAAATTGACACACAACTTTCAGTCCAGAACAAAATTTGATACACAGACGACACACGAGCAAATATTTTTTACACACTTTCAAGAAAAAAATAGCACTTAAACAAATTGTTAGCAGGCCGAATTATTTACGAGTGTGTTATTGTGGAATTGATTTGACAGTTTATTTTTGCTTTCGGATCAGTTCACTGGACCGTATGATAACGAATAAGCAGCAACACTTGAAAATTGTAAAAAAAACACTTTTTCATTTGTTAAATGAATATGTTGAAGTTGAACGCTGCTATTAATTGGCCACCCAATTGTGTAAAGATTGAAAGCGATGCCTACACATCAAATTGGGCGAAATTTTTAATGATGACGTAACTTTCGCAAATGGAATATTTTAATAATTTTTTTTTTCGTGGCCAATTTCATTTAAATCGGAAGAAATCTTTGCCGATTTGATATGGAATCACCCATATGCATTAAGATGACAATAGTAAAAGTGTTCAAGTGTCCTCCTCCAGCAGCTCCAATATTTTGTTGAAACTTGCAGTTAGTCCTAACACTGACCGCCATCAAATTTAATCAGCCTCACTATATGAAAATTACACTGTGTTACAAATCAAAAAATATTGAGTGCCCTCTTTGTTTTCTTATTTATCCCTATTTCGCGAGCATTGCCGTTCCATCACGTCAAATTTTTTTCCTTAAGTATAAGCCGTGTTATAATCTTTGAGCAGAATAGCTGTTTTCGAAGGCCGCTACACCCTCATCGTCAATACTCATGTGTATTTTTGTTTATTATCAGTTTTCTTTTTGTACCAATTTTATTATGAAAAAATGCTACGAGAACTGTATCAACCGGATGGTAACACACTTTCGATAGGTGCCTGTGTTGCCGTTTGCTTATTTTCTTCGTGTCGTATTTTAGGAATTTTTCGTTCCATCTATCCTAATTCAAATTTGGGATTTTATTAAATTTAATATTGATTTTATATTTGCACAAGTTGAATGTCCTGTTGGTACTGGCACACAAGTGTTGCCATTGTGCACCCAGGCCACATTCAGATTTGTTTTTAAACCATCAATAAAGAAACGCAAGTCTTGTGTTCCGTAAGAAATTTTGAACTCACTATTCAAATATTCTATATCGTTGCGGTGGCGAATGTTTTCAAAATTTTCATAAAATGTAGCCACTTCTTTTATTACGTTTTCACTGCACACGTGCTATTCATTTCAGCGAAGAGTTAAGAGGTTGCCTAAATCGTGAATACCCAGTGCTATTGAGGCGGTTAGCTTTCGCCCTTCCTATACCGCCATGAATATCTATGAGTCTGCAATTATATTTATTTAGCCTCACTACCCCGGATATGAATAGATGTGCGAAAAGGAGGCTTTTAGCCCCACTGTGCACCAGCCTTGGTGGCACCTTATACATTCCGATTTTTCTCTCTAGCTTGTAGTAATACGAGAGTATTAATGCCGTAAAAGAACATCAGCTCCAACAAATTTTCTACCCAATTAAGTGAGAACATTTCCCCAGAAATTTACCAGATACTTCCGTCTCCAACTTTTAGTTGAGAAAAAATATATTTGCATTTAAAGGAACCGTTCCATTAACAAAAACATCTGTGTTTGAGTGAAAGACTTTCTTTCTTGTATGCGTTTCAAAACGGCAATAAAATTTTGTTATCGAACGATAACTTTTCTGTTGTATTTCATTTCATTTGTGTGCAAAACGACTGACTGACATTCACTTGTCAACTGCAAAATGTGGTTGGCTATTTTTAAATTAAATAGCAAAACAAAAGCCAAACGCCTCGTATAATAATGAAAAGCGTGCTGGTGTGTGTAACAGGCACAAACTCGAATTTGCGAATGGCTGCACACTGAGTGGATTTTAAGTTGAGTTTCGCCGCAAAATTATTTTAGTAGAAAGAAATAGTTGTGCTACACACACACACACACTCCGAGATGCAACATTTTCTAAAACTAAAGAAAGAAAAATCTATTTTCGACATGTCGCACGTTTAATCAACTTGTGTGTGTTTTTATGTTACAAAATATATATTATCGGAACAAAAATAAATGAAACAAATCATTCCCAATTTTATTTGAATTCAAGCCAGAGCTCGGCAGCTAAAAAAATATATTATAAATAACGAATAGAATAGATTTATAATAGACGAAGTCGAATGAATATAAAAAAAAATAAAACTATTTATTTTGAAAATTTGAATTGAAAATTTCAAACATCTTATGAGGCATGGCATGGCATAAGTTGGCGCGTCGCCTCTATTTATTTTTATTCATTCTGTGTTTCTTTTTTTTTTCTAGTCTTCACTGCATTCTTTTGTTAACTATTCAACAAGCGATTTGAATGTGCGCCCTTACCCTACACAATAATTATTCAATATGTTTCATTGAATTATATTTTCAACACCCACAAAAAAAAATATATAATTCCCACCGAATTCCAACGGTAATTCAAAGAATTAGCGTGAATGATGTTTTTGTTTTAACACGCTTGTATTAGTTTCACCAGCACAGCAAGTGAATCACTTCTTATAACACAAGTTTATATGAAAGCCAAATCACCGCGTTATCCTAATAGTTAAATAAGTTAATAGCAAAAGAAAAAGCTTAAAAACACGACTCTAAAACGCTCTTCTAACTAAAAAGTTAAATATTATTGTGAAGAAGAAGCATCGGGCGTGCGATATACGAAAAATAGGGCACAGAGCGCTTAAGCTTTTCCACAACAATATTTAAAAAAAATATAATTATTTAACTTCCTTTCCTTTTTAAATATATTTTTTAATTTTTTTTTAACATTCTTAATTCAAGTGCTTTGAAAGCGTGTAAAAATACTTGCACTTTATGAGAAGATAAGAACTTTGTGCGAGTACAATGTGGTAACTCTTGATTTTTGAAAAGTTGAAACGACTAACAGTTTTTAAAAAAAAAAGTTCTAGCGCAACAATTTTCCAAGTTAAAAATAAATAAAAATAATATACAATTTTAAAGTGCAATGTCTATATGCATTTCATGGGCGCTTTTTACCACCCAACAAATAAATTTCATATTATTATAGTATTATGACATTATGCCAAATAGCTAATTTATAAACAAAATATTTTTAGTAAAAAAAAATAATAATTTTCTCTCATAAAATTCGACACGACTTTGAACAAACATAAAAAAGAGTTATATGACAAAGACTGAATGGGCTTTGTCGATTCGACAAACAGCCACCATCCAGGGTTAATAATATTAAGTATATGCCTGGAAGCACATTAGAAAAGGATACAAGCAAACATACAACTGGATTTTAAAAAAATGTATCGATGGAATTAAAGTTCAATCTGACAACAAGTCCTATCTGTCACCTTAATCGGCTGGTTGAGAGAGAACAAAATATATTCCATTTTTAATGTAAAAAATAAAATATTAAAAACAAATAAAATAAATAAATAAATTGTTGTTATGTGATTTTATTTTTATTGAACATTTTTATTTTGCTATATTAATATTTATATAGGCTAAATTGTTCTAACTTTTCAACTAAGCCACCTAAACAGTGGTGATAAACACAATATACACATGAGCACTGAAGATGAAAGTGTAGCGACTTTCGAAAACAGCTGTTCTGCTCTGCTGTGTAAGTTGAATAAAACTGATGTTGACTTCCTTTGTGCCTAGGAATATTTATCATCATGTCTTTCTGAGATTTTAACTAAGTTAGAACAATTTAGCCTAAATTGCTGTTAGTTTGCCGACTGCCGACTTGGACTCAGAGCCTGTTAAATAATTGTCAACTTAAGAACAACTATAATTTGCCATTTTCTCTTTTAGTGAAAGAGAAGTAGATTTGCCTTCTCACTTAAAACGACCACTATCACAGTGTGGCCAAATATTTTTACTTTCTTATTTTCGTAATTTCATATTATTTTTCAACTTATTTGAGACGGTTTCAATTGAACTAAATTGAAAGCATTCAGCTGAAACACAATAAACAAGTCGATATGAAGCGTTCATGCCAAACGGAAGTTCTTCTCAAAGACATGTTCGCGTGTGTGTGTGTGTGTGTCTATTCAACAAATTAGTGGAAAAGAAGCAAATTTATGACGCAACAGATATGAAATCTAGTCCTTTGGAAATTCATAAGATACAATATTTCTCATTAATTTTCCAAACCTCTGCAGGACGGATGTAACAAATGTTCCAATTTCATATTAAGGAAAACCATCAAAGTGTATGTGTGCGTCGGTGTGTGTGTGTGTGTGTCCAAAACTCGATTGTTTTCTATATCACAAACAAATCGTTTGCAATTAATCTATGGGAATACGAATTCACATAATTCGCACGAACTGCTATACAACGGAAATAACCATGAAATGAGAAAGGAGGAAAAAAACCAGTTAACACGGTACAAAATTAGTCGTATGGGCCACTACTAATCGACTACTTGTGTATGGATGGATGGCTGTATGAATGCGAGTGCGTATAGTCGTAAATGTGTGTGCATAGATGTTTATAAATTTGTGTATTAATGCGACGATAATGAAAGGAAATGTCTGCACGTGGGCCAGGGTTGCAGGAAATTCCCAGGAAAACAGCACTACAAGCCAAGACTTGTTTCCATTAACTTACTTGCATTCAAGGATATATGGAAATGGGTTATTAGTTCAATATTTGTTATATAACATCCTTAACACACACACACACACAAACACATGTAAATTATTGGCGAAATAGCCCATACAAGACTAAATCTCAATTTCTCCCATTTCAAAAGCGAAAACAACGTACCAGCTGAAAAAAAATATTTATTCGATTTAATTCTTCGATTTTTCATTTCATAATTTTTTTTATACCCGTCACAGGTTTGTCATACCGTGTGGAATTTCCTCAATACTAATTTTTATTTTTTGTCCTGGACCCGGATATGACCCCTACATATGCAGTGCTCTGTGTCAGAATTAGATAGGAGAAGATAATTTCGAGGGGACGGACGAAGGCGTCCCCAACGAAGTTGGGCTACTTTCTCACTTTCTCACTCGCTCACACAAACACCCACACACAACACACTCACCACAACAAGCTTTGCACATAATTTCACAAATCGAATAAGTTTGCAAACAGACAAATTATTAGACACACAGCGGTGAAGCTGTTATATATAAAAGGTGTTTTTTATAGAGTGATACAAGTGTAAAACACAATAAAACATATTAACATATTTTTAATATTAATGAAACGGTCTTTATTGAATAGAATTTTATGACATTAATGTCATGGCGCGTACAAGGCGCAATCTGGAACACCAATTTTCAAAAACAGTAACATTCTGACCATCATCGTTTTTGAAGACATATGGGTCAATGACTCCGCCAGCCCATAAAGCGCACCAAACAGTAATTTTCTGTTTACTGATGCAATGGTGTTTCGACAAAAGCTTGGGGATTCTCCTCACTCCAAATGCGACAATTCCGTCTATTTACGTACCCATTCAATCAAAAATTGGCTTCATAGGAAAATAAAATTTTGAATGGACGAATCGCACGATAAGTTTGACGAACAGAACCATTATTTTAATTAAAAATTTCCACAATTTGCACGCGTTGCTCTGGTGCAAGTCGATCCATAATGAAATGTCAAAGCAAACTAAACAAAAAGCAACTATCGGCTGTTAAATGTGTGGTCAAATAAAGCAGTGATGCCAACTCAAAGTTGTATCACTCTATAAAAAACACCCGATATAAGAAATGGTTTTCTTTCAAAATCATTTATTTAACTCAATTTTAAATTGCTTATTCCTGTTGATGTTAACAAATCGGTAACAAAATATTGAATTATCGAATAAATTTTGCAATAATTAAAAATAAAAAGGAAAAAAACACCCCGATCTTAATATACAATAAAATATAAATAAAAGTTAAATTTATGTTGAAAAATATATCATAACTGAAATTATTTAAGTATCATTTAAGTGTCATCAAAAATTTTCTTGCACCTTCGCAATTTCAAAACTCATGAACAAAATCGATGTGGATCTAATCAACTGAACAGGAGTGCGAATATTCCCAAAATCGGTGTACGATACGCCCTATAAAAACAAAAAATTTAAACATACAAACATGTTTCCTTTTTGGTTTTCCTTTATAAATAACAACTATTGGCCGTAATTAATATTTCCCTTAAACGGATGAAAAATTAGGCCAACAAATTTTCAGATTTACAGAAATATATTTACACAGCCAGACGGCTGGTCTAATACCTTTAGATCACCTTCGTCAAACCACTGATTTCTTCCTCTTTCACAGATAAATATTATATCCTCATCATTCTAATCGGCAATAATGAATCAAAATACAAGTGTTATGGTTAAAAAAGCGTGATTGCTTTGTGCCCTATTTTTTGTATATCGAGAGGCCGACTGAAGCAATGGCAAGTAAAAGGACGGGTAGTAAACGTAACTACAGCGCAATATAATGAAATATGCAATTAAAGCAGAGTTGTATTACAACTATAACACGGAAATAACAAAGCCCAGATACTACAACGCCAACAACAAAAAATACGCTGTAACAAAATAAATATCGAAAGCAAATCTCATACCAGCCACAATTTTCAAGTGAAATATTGAAATAAAAGCAGTTTGAAATAATTTAAAAAAAAATCTAATAAAAGAAATTATAAATGAAAACATACAAAAACTTATTATTAAAGCCAACATAAATAATATTTGCTCAACATAAAATATTGAAATTTCGAGACCAACCACACAACAAGACAAACAAATTTCACATCAATATTAATTATTTCGAATATTTAATGCAATTCCTTGTTAAAAACGTGCGAGTTTATTTGCAGGCCTTCAGAAGTGGGCGGGTTGCTCGCTTGTTTGGCTGGTGGCAGTTAAAAACAATATTAAAAATTTTAATTAAATTTGGCAAAGTGCGAAAATGGCTGTTGGTAGTGTTTTTGTATGCAATAAATCGCCTGTTTGGCAATAAGAAAAATTTATTTCGAAATAATCTCAATGAATAATGTCACCATTATCGAGTACATGAGAAAAGGAATTAAATGAGTTTGAGTAGCATCTCACACTAGAGGTTAGTAGGCTGTTCGAATAGAATAATTAGGCGAGGGCGTACATAGTAACAGGCAAATTGAAGAATATTCGGAGTTGATGGAGTTGGAAAAAATCTATTGGCCGATTTTAATGAAACCGTATGAACTAGTGATGAGCCGAATATAATTTATAATGCCTGCGAGTACGAATACGAGTATGTGAAACAATATTCGCGGGAAGACGAATACGAATATAAATATTATATATAAAATTTAAAGACATCAAATTGGGATATTATGAACGCCTGCAAAATGATGAAGAATTCGGCATAAAAAGCAACCTCCATAATTCTGTTCGGGTGCATGAGAAATTTAATTCAAGCATGTCAAAGCATGTCTTGACAAATTTACATACTTTTTTATTTCATGCAAAAAAAAAAATCTATACAAACTGTAGTCAGACTTGAATCCAACTAGTTTATTCGCTCGTTTTGTACAAAAACTTAAAGCCAATCCTGGAAATTTTTCTAAGGAGCTTATAAAGGAGTTGCACTTGTGTCTCGTATTATGGTTACACGCCTTTTCTAGCATGAAATGTTGTGTAAAAAAATGTTTATACTTTTAGTTTTAACATAATAAATTTTTAAATTCCAGCTGCGAAAATTTTAAATTTTCAAAAAATCGGCAAGTTATTGGTTTTGCCCCGTTATGAAAAAGATCGGGTTCTCATCAGATCCGGACGTTTTGAGGTTCTACGGGCTAACTCTGAGAACTTGACCGATTCCAACACCAAACTAATGGCATTCTAAAGAGTTCTACCGAACTTGGGTTCATTGATATTGAACCGATTCGGTGGATTTCAAGATATTAAGAAAACTACTTCTTTAAAGTAGTCAAAATCGGAAGTTATATATCCAACCAGTTAGTAGTGTTCCCGTTCCTTTTATAGGACTCGAAAAACCACATTAATCACCGCTTATCACGTGGAAATCACGTGAATTTGAAAAATAATATAATAGTGTTTTAGCTGGGAGAGCTCAAAAGCTACAGAAGTTACAAAAACGGGTTTTAGGGTCGACCGTTTTCCCTACATTTTTGATATTTTCATTGAAATCAAGTAACTTTTTTAATGTACACAAAAATTTATTTTTTTGCCATTTAGTACAAATTTCCTTTAGCCTCTATGTGTTTATTAAAATTAATTTAAATTAATTAAATAATTACAATTATTTTGAATATTTCTTGCTCGTAGAGTATTCGAGAAATATTCGCTTGATAGGCGAATACGAATTCGAAGAATTAAATTTAGTCGAATATTCGACAATTCGAATACGAATGTTGTGACATCACCAGCACACACTAGCATGCTCAAGAAATTACGCGTTGTTTGATTAATCGATTAACTTTAGGCGATTAACTGTTGGATTAATTTACTTATAAATAATTTGATTTTAATTAAAACTTTTAAAATATCAACAATTCATTCATATTATAAATTCATCGCTTTTTGGCAGAAAAAAAAGTTCAATCTTTTTAAAGCCAACAAAAATCAAGAAAAAGAAATCGTTCAAAATATACTGAATATCCACTTTGAAAGAATATTTTAGAAGATTAGCTTAAATTTGGAGACTATTTTTTATTAAAAAAATAATAACCATTTTCAAAAAACAAATGTAATCTAATTTTTCGTGTTGTTTTTTAAACGATTAATTTGGAAAAAAAATTATTCGATTGGCAAACCCTACATTATTTTTATAAGACTTGGTCTTATAAAAATATTAATATATCAAATAATAAAAACAAGCAAATAGTTTTAAATTATTCGATTACTAATCGATTATATTTTAACTCGAATTATTTGCAGAATTAGTCGATTAAACTTCGATTAATTGAATACCCTACCATTTGCGTTGCATGGACGGTGGGATGTTATCGATTTTGATTAAATCCTTTTTCTTCGGGAATTAGTCAATCAAATATTCGGTGTTGAATTTATTTAATTAATTATTTATTTCACTGTGATTCCGATAGAGATCAGCCGTAAAATATCTGCTACCAAAATTTCTCATTACAACAGCTTTTTCTTTAAATTTTAAGCAAAAAAGACACAGTGTAAATGCGTGTTACGGTTAGTGGCGTGACTTTTTTTTAATTTGCTGGTACTTTTAATTTATATTTATTAGTATTATTTAATTTATTATCTTCTTTTTTTAAATTTATTTTATTCATTATAAAGGAACAGCGATTTCACCCGCAGAGTTCTTGATAGATGTCGTTTAATTTTCTTTTCTTTATCCTGTTTTGAAAAAGTTAGTTTTTGTTTCAGATTTTAAACATTTGAAAATGCACCTGCTTTTTTGAAATCATTATTTTTTTATTTAACCATTCACGCGCTAATACTCGCAGTTGCGCACAAATCATTTAACAGAATTAATTATAAATTAAAATATCTTTCTTTTGTTAATATTATTCTTCAATAATTTTTACGTCAAGAGATATAAAAAAAAATGCAACTTCAATTAATTTGCTTTCAATTGACAACGAAAAATTAATTGATAAATAAAGAACCGTATTGAACTGCAAATAAAAACCGCACATTTATTAATTTGCAATTACACAACAATTAAAAACACTCAATTCGTTGATAATATTTTTTATTTTTTTCTTTTTTGGTTTCGTATAAACACTGAAATGCGATTAAAATGGAAACATTAAAAAATTATTATGTTTTGATTGTGTGCGCCAGAGTTGAATAATAAACTGTTACATTCAAGCCGGTATTTCGATTTTATGGCTGGGCTGGCAGGCTGGCCGATTGGCTGGCCTGGCAGCTGTATGAGTGACTCGGGCTGAATTCCAATTTGTGACTGCGTGAGTACGAGTTAGAATAAAATTTTTTAATGATGCGAATAAAAAGATTCGGTTGCAAAAAAGTATTCGGATTGCATACAAATTAGTTTTGGTGATGAAGCAGGGTTTTTATATTTGAAAAATGATATCGAGGCAGGAATAATATTTACTGAGTTGCCAGATTTTTTAAAAACGTTGCAGATGTCTGGTGGAAAATAAATTTATTATGAATTTATTTTTTTTAATGTTGTCTGAGAAATATATATATATATATATATATATATATATATATACATATATATATATATATATATATATATATATATATATATATAAATATATATATATATATATATATATATATATAAATATATATATATATATATATATATATATATATATAAATATATATATATATATGTGTATGTATATATGTATATATATATATATATATATATATATATATATATATGTGTATGTATATATGTATATATATATATATATATATATATATATATATATAAATTGTTTCAACTAATCACGGCTTCAATTTTTAAGCCGCATCAATTTATTTCAACGCCAATAATAATTCAAGGAGAATAATGTTTTCAAAACAATATTTATGTCAACATAAGAAATGCAGAGCTGTAAATACTTTAATCAGCTGATGGTTTGTTTGTGATTCTCGAATCAAAAACACCAGTTGTAGAATAAAACGTAAGGAAATAAAAAAAGGAAAAGTGATTAGTGATTAGTGAGTACTTGTTTTGACTTTGAAATTCGTTTTAGGCTGCTCACTTAGTAAATTGGAAGTTTGAAATAAATGCCTTTAGTTATTCTAAGAAATGTTGGGTAAAGGTTTCCTGATGATCTGCATTAGCCCCAGTGAAATGCGCATAGGAACTATCTAAAACCCCTTAATTGATCACTTTGAATTTTTTAGTATGATTTTGGGAAAAACAAGAATCAGCACATAATTAAAATTAAAAAGTTAAAAAAAAAAAACATTTTAACATTGTATAAATTCTTTAGCCCCTCCGGTCTTCTTTGATATCAAAATTTTTATTTTTCTGCGGTGGCGTCGAAGTCTGCATAGAATGTTACAGACGGCATTTGACTTTCCAGTATTTGAAGGGTGTATCCCTTTTGCTAATTGGCGATCTAAATTTTTAAACTTGTCTCCTTGAGCTATTTACGAACTACTCTCTTTCTCTCTGTCTCTCTCCGTTGCGCTCAGCTTTTTCTTTATTTTTATTATCAAAAATTTGTTTGTCTTGGACCAGCACCCTATTAGAACGGTGGTAGAATACCAAAAATCGGTGCACAGATCTGCTGTTAGTGTTATACTATCGCACAAAATATATACGCACTATATTTTTTATATAAATACTATACACATTTTTGTGGTACACTTTTAAGCATCTTTTTGTGCCCCAATTTTCATGAGACACATTTATTTTGACAGGTATTTTTATGCAAATAGGCACAACATAAAGAGTTTGTCAAGATGTTTTGCATAAAAGTGGTATAAAAACGTTTTAATTTTGCCTGTTCACTGTTGTTTTATACGTGCATACGCACACATATAGAAAGTTTTAACCGCATCTGCATAGTTTATTTACTTGAGCTGAGCGAAACTACTTAACCCTTCATGGGCATCTGTTACGACTTAGGAATGCGCCCAGTGAAAACCTTAAAGTTTCTATATAAAAAGTTTTTACTTTTTACGAGTAGCATTGAAACTTTGAAAGTTTCCAACAGTTTCCTGAGTATTTGCTTTTTTCCTATTACCCGCCTTGGCAGCATTTTCATCGTCCTGCCCTATTTCATTTTACTTTTACTTATTGTTTTCATCTTGCAGTTGATGTTGCAGTAAACGAGCAAATAAACGACACAAAAGGTTTGAGAAGCACGCACTTTCCGTGCCGTAACCGTAACCGTAACCGCTTTCATTTATATTTGATTTTTTATGTTTATTTGGTTGCAAATAAAGATTGTGCTGCGTAAACTTTTGCTGGCCACTCTTTTACCTGCCTTTGGGATAAATTGAACGTCAGCATGACACGCTGTCATGAATGACAAATTTAACGAGCCGGTATGGAGAAATAGTTGGCATGTATAGTTTGCCGACTATTTAAAAGGTTCGTAGATTTATTTACGTCAACTGGAATATGAGAATATTTTGAGCTTTTTCAGTTTATAAATCTCTTGAATTGTTACTCTCCCACATTTCAAAAGTAAAACACTTTTCACCCGATTCTTTTCACTTTCGTGCTCTTTTAATTTCAAAGGTCAGACTTTATTGAAATTTAGTTATTAACATCTTTTAAATGAGTTTCAATTAATTAGTCTTATTAAATTATGTTTCTTAAGAATTACGCCGTTAATATACAAAATTTTATTACAAATTTAATAATCTACGAATAATTTATTACAAAAGCTATTTTATATTCTAGAATTTTTATTTTTATTGCAGTTTTGGAAGAAAAAATGTATCCGAGAAATTTTATTTATCTGCAGTTGTTAACAATAAATTTGTTGGGATTGTTGTTTTTGTCTCATAAACAAATTTTTAAATAAAATCAACAGACGCACATTTGGAACCCGAAGCGACAATTTCAGGCATTAAGTAAAAAAATCAAATGCCGTGTATTCACTTCAAGTGCATAAAATCCTTCAGCAGATACAAAGAACCAAATGTCGTGCTCAGAAGTAGCATTGCTTTTGCAGTGGCGTGTAAAAATATAGGAAAAATATGTTTCGTAATTGAATTCTATTTGCCTCAAGTTGATTTGGTAGGTTCCACCACAATAAAAAAACAAGAGATGGCGCTTCGACAGTAGCGTAAATACTACGATTCTGTTTTTGTGCTCTGGTCGGCATCAAATAGCGCCGATTACGATAAATCGGCAAAACTAGAATATCGCCGAAATGTCGGTATGGGTTACATGCCTATTTTAAAGTGTATAGCAGCGTACAAAAGCTTTTAAAATGGATAACATCGCAGCAGCGAAACTTTTCAATAATTTCATTTCAATAGCGGAAACATATTTCTCTAAAGGCCATAACCTCGTAACTTGGCTCAACTATTGTTGTAGAAAACACTTGTATCCACACGATTGTCTCAAAAATATTTGCTCACAAAACAATTTATTTGCTATAAAAGAACAATACAAATCCATTAATAATGCCAGTCAATTATTTGGTTTTGAAAAAATTACAAGCAAAATTTAGAAGAGAAAAATAATGGAACGTTATTTAATATTCTTTTCAATTGTGGCAACCGCTGCCGCCAACACTGGCTTCGACTACTGCACCCTGAATTGTCATCTTCCCAATGGAACCGAAGTGAAACACTTAGCTTGTGGTAAAACCGGCGTAAGTTGATCCATATTTCCAAAATTTTCCTTTTAAATTAGCTTTTTATCTTGCAGGAATTCGGCCCCGACTGCCCGCCAGACGTGTCAATTGTGAATATGGACGAGCCCATGCAAAAAGCCATACTACACGAGCACAATAAATTGCGTAATTTTGTTGCAGGCGGTGCTAATGAGACGTATACCCACAAGCCCGCTTGTCGTATGGGTAGCATGCAATGGAGTGATCAATTGGCGTCGCTGTCTGTTTTTCATAGTGTAACATGTAGGAATGGGCCCGCCTCTTGTCGTGGAACTGAGAAGTTTCGTAATACTGGCCAATTTTATACTATACGCTATGTATTTTCCAAACGCACTTCTGCAATTGAAAGTTTCAAAACAATCTTCTCCTTCAATATTGATTTATTCCTGTAAGTTGAAAAGCTGATTTAGGCGATACATATTAAAATAACATATTTTGTTTTTTATTTCCTTAGTAATAGGCCCGCTCGTGACATACTTGCTGATCGTAACGTCCGTTTAGGTTGTTCTGGGACTTATCACCCACTTAGAAAGAAGTTAATGATATTCCAGTATAATTGTTTCTACTCTACCGATATCCAAGAAGGCGAATCCATGTATACTGAATGCGAGAGGCCTGCGACAGGTTGTGAAACCGGTACTAATCCTGAATATCCAAATTTGTGTTCCACAGACGAACAGTATGAAAATTATGCTGGGAATCAACAACATCAAGTAGCCACAATTCCCCCAATCCGTGAGAAAGAGCTAATCAATGGTTCAGAGATCATTTAATAGTTTTGTTTCTTTTATTTTTGAAGTCAAAAAAATATGTACATCGTTTAGTAACTTTTAAAAGAAAATCAAACTGTGATTAATAAAAGAGTCGAAAAATCATTCAGTCGTAGGGTTGCTATCACCAACATTGTAAACGTGAGAGCGGTCGTCTGCACAGTTGCCACTGTGGTACAATTGAACCAAAATTGTTGTTTTATTATTTTATTATTTTATGAAAAGTTAACGATTATAATATAAATAAATTTTGAAAGTTTTATCATGCCTGTAAAAATGTATTTACGAAAATTATTACTCTTCACATAAAGTAAAAGATTTGATTCGTTGACAACACTTGATAGTAATCGATTATTACCTACCCGCAGTAGGTATATTGGCAACACTGATCGATTGTTACTTTTGTTTACAAGTCAGAAATTGACAATTTGACTTCAGTGCAACAAAAAGTATTGTATTATGCTGGTATGAAAATAAAATTGAAAAAATTGGTTCCCTTTTTTTATTTTGGTTCTTTTTTTATGGATTTCGGTCCCGAAGAAAAATTTAGAGTGGCAACCGTGGTCGTCTGTATTATTTCCGTGCGTTTAAATTTGTTTTGTATTCAGAAATTTCAATAATTGTTGAAGTTTTTGTCGTGTGTGCTTAAAGAAATGAAATATATTCACACAACTTTGCGTTGCCAGCAATAGACATGGTCATACGGTACGTCAATAGTTGTCGTTCGCCGGCATAACAAATAGGCATAAATCTATTGCATATTTCGGAGCGTATGGCGCTATATAGTCCTATACCTTTCACCATTGACAGTAACATTCTGACCATCACATGGGCCAATGACTCCGCCAGCCCACAATGCGCACAAGACATTAATTTTCTATGAATTTAACAATGTTTCTACAAAATCTTGTGGATTCTTTTCACTGCGAATGTGACCATTCTGCTTGTTTACCAGGAACAACGGGCTTCATCGACAATTAAAATTTTTAATGGATTAGTTTGACGAATGGAACAATTATTTACTCTGTTGTAAGGCGATTCATAATGGAATTTAAAAGCAACTATCAGCTGTTAGATGTGTGCTTAAACAAAACAGTGATGCCAACTCAAAGTTGTGACACTTTACAAAAGACACGCTATATATCACTTGTGGTTAATAAGATTAAGATGCTTGAAAATGTATGAAAATAATAATAATAAACAAAACAAATTTTGGCGTTTTATTTATATAAAAAAGATGGTGCATATTTTTTACAGTGTAACACTGGCAGCCTGTGATGCCATCTTTTTTACAGTAGAATAGAATTTTATTTAATTTATTTAATTGTTTTCACATAAACGCACGATTATCCAGGCCGTTACTATCAGATTAAAAAGTGCGAACTTAGCAATTTAGACAGCTCTCCAGATTTCCACTTTGTGAGGTTTTACTGTACAAACTTATTTTCCAAAAAAAAAAAAACAAACGAAAAAATAAGTATATAAAAATTTTACTATTAACACGATGTATTTTTTTAAGCCAAGCAATTGGAAAATACTACGTGTATTAAAATTAAGTAATTTGAAGCAAAATTGTTTTCCTTTTTATATATAAAATTTTTTAAAACACAACATGTTTGTAAAATGTTTCATTATTTTTACAAAAGAGCACATATACCGCTGGACAAATAATTGCGAAAATAAAGAGTGATTTCGGAAAGGAGGGAGGGGTATGCCATTAAATAAACTTGTAGTGGGCGCTGTTAATGTATCGCCTTCTATTCTGGCCACTGCAGATGATTCATAATTTATTTAAAATACATTTGGGATATAAACATTAAATAAATATTATAAATAACAGAAATATCTCTAAGAATCTTTTTTTTTTATACACAAACAATTTTTACAAGTTTTTATGCAAAATATATGATGATTATTAAAATACTTTAATATGAATGCCAGCATTGACGACACTCTCAGAACTGTTGAATATAAAACATATAGAAAATATTAAAGAAAATGAAAGCAAATATTTACGAGCAGCCAGTGACAACATATTTATATAAAAAAGTCTTTTTAAACGTTGGCACAATCATTTAATTAATCAAAATTAGTGAAGCATCACTTCTAAATTTTCAAACAAACAACGTATAAAAAACTCCGTGGTCGCTTAACTGAGATGAAAATAAATTATTAAAAATATGAAACTGAAACGGTTCCAAAAAAAATATTATGTATTCACGTTAGACCCCAACTGGTATCGGCTCAATACCAACAAACTGTTATACAAAAGAAATTCGAATTTTTTTTCGAAACGGCTGCTCATGAAAAAGCATCAATTTTTCGTTACAACAAAGACAACATTCTTGATGACCTCGTCACTAACTTTAGACCAGACAAACAACCTGAATGGTGCCAAATTATCTCATAGCACATGACATAAATTCTTATAAGATTTGATCTCCACAAACAATTCTCTTCGAAAACTACCAGCCATGGGAATTATGTTCTGAATTTGAATAAATTTTTTATAGCAAAAACAAAAAAAGAAGCCACACGACAAGCACAATTAGAAAACTAATTGCAACAAAACTGAAAACAAAAATCTGGAAGACAAAATGTGAAGAAGAAAAATGTTTTGCCAAAACGAATTTATTTTAAATGGAAATAAACAACTGATAATTGAAACAAAATAAAAATAAAATGGAACGAGGATATCCGTCAACTCTCAACAGTTCATATACTGCACCAAAAAAAAAAAAAAAAAAAAAAAAAGATACGAATCATTATGGCAGCAACAACAGCAACAAGAAAATTGTATGAACAACAAAACTCATAAATCGACAGGCTTAAAATCGTGAAAACAACAGCCGACGGCAGCAGCGCCAATAACTCCACGAAAAAAAACCAATAAGAAAATCTCTACACTTAAAAAAATTTTGCGTAAATATTTTCCACGACTTCTGATTCATTTAAAAACATCAATAGACTTCAAAAAATTAGATATTACGGCAGGGAGACTCTATTAACTGCTAACAATGAAACGATTGTGGGACATGAAAAGAATTAGCCCACGGTAACAAGTAGTATGTTTATGGCGTTTCTGTATCACTTTTCCCATATAAAAAAGCTGTTCATGCTGCCAGTGCAGTCACTGATGACATTTGGAACGTCATCAGTTCGGTTGAGATCGGTCAAGCCGTTGCAAAATTATAAGCGGCAAATATCCACAGAAACCCACGCCTACTAACAGCCATACTGACGGGTTTTCAGAATTAGTCAGGGAAGCTCCCTGAAACCTGATATGAACTCGATTTTCTTTTTTTAAAACGGGGTAACACCAATAACTTCCCGATTCTTTTAAATTATAAGTTTTCGCAGCGGGAAGTTAAAAAACAAAATTGGTTTTATCCATGAGGACTTTAAGTTCAAATCGGGGATGCAAATTGCTAGTGTGTGTGTGTCTTGCTAAGCAGCAAGACGTGTTCCAGCATGCCTGCGCATGATTGTGCCTGAATATAATTTCTTTTCCCATAAGCGTAAAAGCTTGACAAAAATGTCTATCAATTCATGCAAAAAGCTTTCAAAAAACACACACTCGCACATTTAAATCGGATTTATTAAATTGTTTGTAAACATGAAAATAAACGAAAAACAAAATCAATTTTCCAAAATGTGTCACCAAAGCCAAAGAAGTATTGGGCGCATACATGCATATCGCTAACTAAAATCCACAAGGCCCGTAACTGACAATATATTTAATATCTAATTTTTAGCCTATTGTCAGAAATTTTTCTTAAATCATTTTATAATCTGGTATATCGTGAAGCCGACTTGAAAACGAGAAAAATGCACAGTTTTTGCCGTAGTCGTTTTGTCAATATTTTGTTTGCAAGTTTTTATTATGGCCTTATAAACCGGTCAAGGGAATTCTGTTCATACGATCTTTTTCAGGGTTGTGTTTTTGGCACATTTTTATTTTTGTTTGGCTGGGGACAGCACTGAGGGGATGGCCCCTACATACATATGCAATGCATTATGTCAGAACAAGAGGGAAGGGGATAGTGTTAAGAGGACAGATTAGAGGATTGCAAATTTCGGTGCTGCAGATAGTGACGAAGGAGGGTGATACATTCCGTTCTTTTTGATACATGATGGTGTTGAGCGCTGTCGGTAATGTTGTGCCCTTATAATTGAAGCAGATGCAGCAGGCAATATTTCGACTTCATATTGATGACTAAGTACGGAGTGGAATCAGGGATCTAAAGTCTTGTGTTAACTACTTCAGCCAACAGCGGCCCTGTTTTAGGCTGCTATTATACAATTTGTTTGCGTGTTACCAATCACTGTTTGCTGGGATGCTTTTTGTTATTGTGAATATCATTTTTGCAATAACACAAAACCGTCATTCTTGATGATGCTGCAGTCAGCTGTCTTTGACAAAATGGCAACACTCTTCCACTAACAAAATACCCGTTATTTTGGCACGATTGTTTTGAAAAGTTTTGTAAACGTTATACCTGAACGAATTGTAAGTTTATTTATAATTTTTTACCGGTTACGTCCTTTAGCATTTTACATGGCGATATGTATTTACACGTACATTGAAAAAATAATAACATTATTTTGCTGTTTGCCCGACTGTGTTTGAGGTGTTATTCACAACTTATACGTTTAAAGCGTTTCGCTATTAAATTGTCACCGAGTCATGTCAGCCAACCAACACGCTGCTGTTGTTTTTTATTTATTTCTTTATCGTGTTTGTACGATAATTAAGATTTTTAATATTGAAAGAAACAAAACTGTTACTAAGAACAACATCAAATAGCAATAAAGAAAGTGTAAATATTATTTACGTCATGGATATTTTGGCAAAGGCAGGCGGTATAAATTGTGTAGATATTAAGACATTTTAATATAATTAATATTTAAACGGCCAAATTTTTGAAGAAAAACAAACGATTTCATAAAGTTAAAGATTTAAATTATGAAAATAGAAAATTTTTTTAATTATTCTGCCGTAAATGTTGGAGCAATTGTCTGTTACGTACTTCTTCTATGGCTGGCGAAAATTCCGGCCCTGCATGCCGTTGCTGGTCTTCAAAATTCACTCATGTGTCCCATCTGCCGTTTACCGTATAGGGTCCACCCCCCCTGAAGCAGTTTCAAAAAAAAATTGTGTTATTGCAGCCCTGATTTCAATAGAAATATTGTACTCTGCCCTTATCTATGCTATAAGAGAGAAAGAGCGAGAGAGAGAGAGAGAGCACAACGTGTTATTATTTTATTTTCAATATAAATATTGTGCCCTACCCTTATCTATGCTAAAGGAGAGGGAGAGAGAGAGAGAGAAAGAGAGCAGCAGATTGTGCCATATATCTGCAAACATCATCTATCATTTTATATACTTTTAAGTAACTACTATTTAAGAAAAATCATTTCTTAACACATTTCACATCTGTCTGAGCAGTTTTTTTTTTCAATTGCAAAAAAACAATAAAATTTTATGTATTTCAAAGGCAAAAAAAAAAGCACAACAACAATAAAATACTACAACACATAAAAATTTTTGTGAAGATCAACAAACCTGCAAGGCTGCATTTACGGTCAAATAAAAATATAATTGCATTAAAAATTAGAAGAAAAAAAAATACTCGCATTAAAAAATCACATCACATACTTTAAAAAAAAAGAAAAAATTATTAAAAATGTAAATGTTTTTAGAATAACACTCGCAAATACATCAGCACGATTTTTATGAATATGACACATCATTTCGCCAAACCAAATAAAAAATATATAACCAATTATTTAGCATAAAAATCTCAAATATTTTCAAGTATTAATTTTGATTTCTGTTTGTTTTTCATTCATAGAAATTTTATCAATTTCTTTCTGGCGATTTGTACAATTAAACTGCGAAATTATTAATAGTTTGTGAGTGAATAAGTGAGTATCGCTTCATTTACAGCTGTTGAAATAATGAATATTTATTAATTTCTATTTGTTACAAAATATTTTCATTACAAATTTCATGCGAAAGACGACGACGACGACGACGACGACAATTGCGTGCAGTTACGCTGGCCAATTTGTATAAGCAAATGTCGCATTTTGCATGGCATCTTAATAGAGAAATACGTGGCAAAAAATAGTGTGTGTAGCAAAACAAGTAGCAGAATATTCAGCACGTATTTATTTCAAAATTAGTAAATTTAATCGAATTTTTTACATCGGGCTTCAATTCACATTTCAATATTCACTTTTATCGTGAATACTTTTTCCTTCAAAAGGTTGGCACTTTCCCCGAATTCGCCATTGTGAATAAACTGACTGTAAATAATAATGGAAATTCGCCCTGATTGGGAATGATTATTTCCCCGCAAAAATTTTTCACTTTTTCCTTTAAATAATTCTTATTTGTTTATTTATATAGGCTAATTGTTCTTACTTAAAGTCTCAGAAGGACATGATGATGAATATTCCTTTGTGCCTAGGAATATTTATCATCATGTCCTTCTGAGATTTTAACTAATAACAATTAGCCTATATAAATATTAATATAGCAAAAATAAAATGTTCATTAAAATAAAAATCACAATTCTTATTTATTTTCGCTGGACAACTAAATGAATAACAGCGCTTTTATTTAAGCTTTTCTATATTTTCACTATATGCGCTTGTAGTTTTGAATAAAAGATTTATATAATTTTCCTTTTGGCCTGCATTCTGTTTCCACATTCACTGAGAACTGATAGAGGGAAAAATGTTCACGCACGATTCATGACACCATTTTTCCCCTCGCTGGGATTAAAAATTTCATCGTAACAAAATTTTCAATTCATATAGAAATTTTCTCTAAACAAAATGTTCAGCTGTAAAAACAGAAAACAATACAGGCAAACGGGCATATCCGCAAATAATTGAGGGGAACTTAAATATGTACGGCGAAGGGAAGTGGACTCTATAAAATGAAAACAAAATTGTGCCAATCACCTCCTGCAAGAGGAGAAAAATATTTGCAACACGATTGACCACAAAAGTAAAGACTGTAATTTCGGATTTGTTAAAAAATAATCACTCTTTTTCGAATGTTTTTCATTCACAATATCTCTAATTAACCCATTTTGAACCGGTTAGGGGACTGCATAAGTTGGAATTTCTTAATATTTTACACTCTCTGTCATGGATATTTTTTAAACTTTAACTTTTAAATAACACTCTCACCAAATTTATATGAAATTAATTATCTCCATGTAATAAATGAATTATTTGCTCCCAATGGGTGGGTCAAAAAGAAAAATATGAATCACCACTTCATCCACACAATATAACTGTTCGGTGTGGTTTGTATGCCGGCGGCGTTATTGGGTCATATTTTTTCGTCGACAATAAGGACCGTCACGTTATTGTGAATGACCATCGTTATCGCGTCGTGATTACCGATTATTTTTGGCCCGCATTGGAAAACGTGGATTTGGACGACATGTGATTTCACATGATTTCCTTATTGGCAACCCCGACATTCACACTAACTGCTCATTTTATTAAATTTTAAATTTATGCATTTTTAATTAAAATTAGTTAATTGGCTGTAATCATACGAACGAAATATTATCTTTTTATTAACTATAATTTTTTTCTTCTTTTTAAAGAAATTTTATGCTTTAATGAGTTTTTAAAATAAAATTAAAGGGACGATTATAATTCTTTGATTGTCTGCTTTTGGTAGCAGAGACTTTTTTGAAATTGTTTTATAAAATAATTGTTTTATACAACAGCAGGTGAAAAACGTTTACGTTTACTTTAGAAAATTTCGTCAGCTTTTAAAAAAATGTAAAGCAATTTTAGCCAGGATTGGACCGAAATTTAAGTGGTTCAAATTATATGATCGAGAGTGCTTCTAATGATTTTCATGATTATAATTCTTATATTCAATTACATTTTGGTTTTGTTTAATTTCTTTAAATTTAACTAAACCTTTATTTGTGTTGCTGTTATTGTTGTTTAAACAGCTGCCAGTATTTTATCATTTAGACTAGATGACCGACCATTGAACGTTATACGATTCGATTTATTCATCCTAAAAATGTTTAAATTTTAACGGTACATTGGGCAGACACAGACACAAATACGGGGCTGCATGCCCAGCAGTTCTGATAAATAAAGTTGCTTCAGATGTTGTTATATATTTTCCCACATTTGTGGAGCTTTAAGCCAGTGTTAGCATAATTGAAATTTTCAAGTTCTTTTACCACGCTTTTTTGCTCTCACTCTCTCTATCTCTCTCTCTCTCTCTCTCTCTCTTAATCGTCTTATACTCTCCAATACTTTTTCCCATATTCAAAAAAGTGTAATAGGCTAACAAAAATAAAAAAAACTGGCAACAGCTTTGTATCATTCAGAAAATTATTTTCGATTTGATTCCCTTAAAAATGATGGACTGTATGCGAATTGCCATAGTTTTTTTTGTTTGTTTAGTGATTAAACTGCTTTTAAAACTTTAACACTTTTTACTATTTTTCCAGTAGTTGTTTGTGCTAATTTCAGTTGCAGGTTAAACTTGTATCATTTAAGCATAATTAAGGCTTTTAATGTTATCAATAGCGATAAGCAAAATATGCATGTCTAGTTGGTTTGTAATATTTTATTTTTAACTGATAATTGTTTAACGACTTTGGCGATTTTTTTTTTTTTTTTTGCTCGAAATTTGACAAATTTATTCCATTTTACGTGGCAAGTATAGCGTTTGTGTCTCTCCCTCTCTTTTTTGATTGATATTACTAACATTCTCTCTCTCTCTCTATTTTTATTTCTGTTACTATGCTTTCTCTCTGGTTTTATTTGAATTAAATTTATAAAAACATATCTTTAACAAACAAGACGAGCAAAAGTTTTGCTTGTCAGAGGATATCACCCAGAAATAAAGTTCTCGATCTTCGTAGGAGTTGTGTTTTCCAAATCGTAAGCGAACTATTGTGGTTGAATATTTTAATTAAAATAATATCGAACTTTTAAACCATATGAAATGACATCACCTCAACTAAATAGTTTGTGACAGGGACCCCTTAAAAAATGTTACAAAATTGATAGCTGCTTGTTGACCGCTATCAGAACTGCTGGGTGCTTCCTATCTGTTACAATGTATGAGCAAAAGTATTTTAATATTAAATTTGGCACATTTTTTTTTCTTTTTTGTTCACAATAATATTATTTGAAATGAATCAGTGTGTAAAAATTACTAAATAACAACAAGCAAATATGTGAATGCTGCGATGAAACTTTGTTGCACTCAAATAATTCAATTTTTATTTTATTTTTAAGATAAACACATATTTTTATTTCATACAATTATTGGTTCAGTTCAAGGTTGCAAAAAATTTTTAATTAACAGTTGCACTATTGCAGTATGGTTATATCAATATACACGCACTCACATTTTTTTTTTGCGAGAGAGAGAGAGAAAACTTGAAAATGCCCAGCAGTTTTTGGAGTTACATTTAACTGGTTACATGTAGGCACTTAGCAGGCCTAAAAATGAGTACTAATAATTGATTATGCTCATGCAGTAAACGATTCTTATTTCATATCGATAATTATTTTTCAATTAATCCTGGATGTATCCTATAGATATGGCCCCCATAAAAAATAGTCTCAACGCGTTAGTTAAATCGCCCGTTCTAGGCGGCCAACTGACCGAACCAAACCAGAAATAAATTGTTCACCCAACTCGCCTTTCAATTGATGTGTGCCACCGTCTTGATGAAACTATATGTTAGACAACTCCATCTCTCTCACTCACAATAGCGTTCGCTATTCACAGTAACGTTTCTGTATTCGTCGTATTTGAAAAACTACAACACAAGGATGCCACCAGCCCATAATCCACACCAAATTGTGTATCGTTCGAGATGCTTCTGGACAGCAGAAACGAGCTTCATTGCTGACCACAATTTTTCACACGATACACTTCCTTAGCCTGGCATGAATTTTGAAAATACGATTCGATAATTTGCGTCGTTCATTTATTAGTCGATTGATAATTGATTTATAGACAAAACAAACATTTTACACGAAAACAGGTGAGCAGCTACAAACAGTGTTGCCAGAAAGAAAATTACTCAGCAGTCACTATTTATTCGTTGTGAAACAAATTGAAAAATTGCTTAAAATCTCAAACTTAGCACAAATAACACAAGTAATTCACGATTATTGGTAAAATACAAACCCATCGAAAAACTCTGAGCAGTTACTGCCTGTTCGCCGATGTCGAAAGCTATCGTTCGTTCGAATAAATAACATTCAAAACAAAAACAATTTTCAAAACTTGTTTTTGTTTTGAATGTTATTTATTCGAACGAACGATAGCTTTCGACATCGGCGAACAGGCAGTTAATTATGTTTTATGGACAGAAGATGAGTAAGACAATCTAATGGATGCAATTTTCGTTAGCCAAAATTCCACCAGCGTGGGTATATTTTATTGCATTCAATTGAAATTATTCATATTTATTAATTAGCTGCGTAATCTCGTGTATATTCAGGCTGCATCCAGCAAATTTTAATTTTAAACTTTGTGAACATGATTTTCTTTTGGAACAAAAAAATCTATAAATTTCTTTAAAACAAAAATATTTATGTGCACAATATGCACAACCTTTATAATTCTTTATTGCTTAACAACAATAACGACGGCATTCAATTTTAAATAAAGGAACGAAATTCCGGCCGGTGTTTTAATAAAATTTTTATTCTTCGTTTCGTAATCGCCTGCAGCAGTAAATAAATTCCTAAACTGTCGCAATAAAAATATAGAAAAAAATAAAAATTTTCGAATAAGAAACAAGCAACTGAAACACTCTTGAAAAAAATTATTAATTTTTGTATCTGTAGACAGATTTGAAATATTCAAATGTGGGTGGGTGCACGAAAGGAGAAGTCTGCGCTGCTTTACTAATCTGCCCAGTCAAGGTTGTTAAATAGAAATTTCCTCAAGGTTTGACATACATACACAATATATGTATATGTATGTTAAGTGAAAAAAGTCACACACTTAAAAAAATATGCGATGAGTTGTAGGAAGGTCAGACAAATAGTTCAGTGAATAGTTCATGAATTTCGTTAAAGTGAAAGTTGTTTGTGAAGTCACTTGGGAAGGCGATACTTTATGCGGGGTTCTTTTTTTTAACTGGCTGTAGAATAATTGATATTTTTAATGGTGAACCGTGGATATTTATGGAAATAAAATATATTTTAATGTTTTTGTTTCGCAAGAAAAATATATTAAATTTGTAGGTAGAAATAATTTCCTTTTTCTTTAATTTTATTGTATAACATTTTTCCAAGAACTTAAACAAATGTTTATGGTGGTACAGCAATTGAATTAATATCACTTGATTGTATTTTTAATTAGTTCAATGTGCATAAAATACGAAATGTAATTAGATTTTTATTAAACATTTTTTGGCAATTAAAAGCACCTGTAGGATACCTACAAATAATCTCTTTATGCGCCAGCAAACTACAACAACAATTCAGTAACATTTACGATAATTTATTCTAATGAAATTTATTTCAAAGTTAATCCGCCACCAGTTGTGTAAAAATGCACAACATTATTGCCAACTGTAATAATATGTTTTTGTTTTGTTTTTGTTTTTTGTGATTTTTTTTTTTTGTTTTTTTTTTGTGGAATAAAGAGTCAACACTGTGGTGGGCAGTGCTGCCACTGGTAATAGTTTATCTCTACACTTAAGCACAGGCCTGCCATATAATTAAAATTACTTAGGAATGTGTGTGTCTTTATTTAACTAAATTTTTAAAAACTTAATATTCCATCATTTAAAGTAAAAACTTCTAACACTCAGCAAAAACTGTTTGTGAGCTGAAATTTCAGTAAAAACAATATGTTTATCAAAAATATGCTGCAATATTTTTATTTACAAAGATTTTTGGCTGCAATTTCTTATTTGTTTACAAAAAATATGTTATTATTGCAATCAAATATAAACAAAATGCAACATGTTTGTCGAATGTCCACATTTCTCAGAGAAAAATTTTTTTAAATCGCCAGTGTGGCAGTTTTTATTTTATATTTTTAACATCCCGCTACGAAAATTGAAAATTTTCAAAAACCCCGTTTTGAGAAAATCGAGTTCTCATCAGATCTTTTCAACAACGTCTTCACCGACAGACTCCACAAGCTCAGTTGATGCTCCCGACTCTTTTATAACAATATGTGAATCGGCTAAGAATAATGGCGGTTAAAGTTAGGGGAAAGTTACGGGGATGGCCTTTAGGGTCAACCGTTTTCCATAAAATTTTTTTTATTACTTCAGGCGCAGATAATTATTTAGTAGATATTTTAAAGCACTTTGGGCTTTAAGAAAGACAACATTTTTTACTGCTTCCTTTGCAATTTGAGAACACAAACAAGCCTTTGAATTTGATATTTGCAACTAAAATAGAGCTGGATACTTTAAAATAAAAAAAAAACCTTTTTACAAATTGTTTTTTTTTATATGGGATTTATTGTTGCCTCTTATATAAACGCAACAATTGCTGGGCGACAGCTTAAATTAATAGAGTTATAAAACAAAAATGTTCCAAGTTGTAAAATTTACTTGAAAACATAAAATAAAATATAGCCAAGACTGTGCCCGAAGACAACAGAGCACTTCTTTCAATTCCTGCAGTTATTGATCGTTTTCGAACTAATTCTCCCGATTCCTTGGGCATTTTTTCCCTTTCTTCATTACTCCTATTGTGAATTATGAGTTTACGGTTTTTCTGTAATGGGGGAAGAATTTGTTATTGTCGATGATGCCACTTGTTTTTGTGTTAGCCGATTTAGCAATTGCTGGCAGCGTTTCCCGATTAAAGTATTTTCGGTGTTAAAGAATATTCCTGAAAAAAGAAATTTTCTTACCGAAGAGAATATTGCGACCGGTGATCTGTGTTGGCTGAAATTTTGTAGGCATATATTAATCGGCTAAACATCAAACGGCATTTGGTACCAACTTGCCACCCCCAACGCGCTCAGCAATCGACCATTTGCAAAAACAATGTGGCGACAAAAGTGGTCTTATTCATTGGCCACGGCTCCTACGCTCCGAGATTTCCTTTTATGCCGACAAACCAGCATACAGATAGATTGATTGGAATATATTAAAAGCAATTTAGGACTCAGAAATCAGAAAGTCCTGAGTTTTTAGATCATAAATTCAAAGTGATAAAATGACTCCCATTTAGAAAAAAAGAGAACTGACAAACAAACAAAATATTTATACAACAAAAAAATAAGAGACAAACTTTTATTCTCAATTTCTTCTACAAGCAAATCATTCGTTTCTTCAATTACTTAACATTTTCGTGCACTGCCACCACACACATGACAATCTTGTCGTTGGAAAAGTTTGAAATTCTAAGAGTATTAAAAAGTCAAATAAAATCTTTTTTAACTTTCTACACAAAACATTAATTTTTATTTCATTGTTTGAAATGCGAGGGAAAAACTCCCCCAACAAAACAAGAGGAGAGTCTGCATTGTCGTCGTCTTTCCATAAAAATTCATGATACATGATAATAAAATGACATGTAATAAAAAACAACAACAACAATAAGCTGGAAAAATTGAGGTGCAAAACAGTTTATACGGTTGGTTTTTTTTTTTTTTTTCGGTTACATTTTGCTTTAGTTTTTTTTATCAACGCTTTTCACACATGACTAAATCAATTGATTGATTTCTCAGGTGTGCTGAGTCAGAAAAAGATTCGTTATTTATTTTTAAATAAAAACTGTTGAGCCAAACAGAGAAGAAATAAGTACAATAACGCAAATGCTTTGCATTTTGAAAACCCACAAGATCATGTTAAGGGTCTGTGCACATGTTACGTAACGTGCTTAGGGGGATTAAGCTTTTGTTACACGGGTTGATAATGTAGATCTAAACTTTTTTAAGAGAGCGTTTTGCACAATGGTGTTACATAATCCGCTTCAACGCGAAAAAGGAATGCCAAAGTTTCTAATTTGCTATTGTGAATATTTTCCCTGATTAAGTTTGTGAGTGCGAATGAACAACCTTACAAAATATGGCATCACCAGTGTTTGTCCCCACCTGCTATTTTACAACACAAATTCACAATAAGCAGCGGATATGAAAAAGAGAAGAGAGCAAATAAATTGAAACTCTTATTAAATTACTTTATTATTTTATAGAATTAGTAAAAACAAAACAAAAAATATCTGATGAAAAAGATGTGGCCGCACAATATCTGCTGGTACAAGAATCTTTCAAATATTAATGGACCTTCTGTTACCACTTCGCTGAATTCGGAATGCACCAAATGATTTCGAGAAAAGCAGCACGAATAACAGGATATGACTGGAACGCTTTACTTCCAATCTCTCCAACGTCAACAATAAGTGAAAGAATCTTTTCGAAATGAAGTTTCATTAGAACAAAACTTTATACCCCTTTTGAAAGTTTTTCTCTTTATTACTTTTTTAATAAAATCTTTATATTAAAAAATATGTTTCAAAAACTTCTAACCCAAAAAATATTAATATTATTCGATTTTCATTCCATTATATTTCTAACTGGAATTATTATTCGAGTGACTAATCGATTAATGGAATACCCTAGTCCCTAGTCATGGCAAACTTGATTATTTTAAGCCTCAGATTTTCCGGACCTGAAAAAAATTTTCCAATTTTTTACAAATCGCTTTCACATTTCGCATCGTGTTATTTGCTGTTGGCATTTTGTCAAAGTTTGTTCGGGGAGCCTCAAATTATTTCTTTGTCTTATTTGACAAATATTGTCGGTGTTTTTTTTTTTTTATTAGAAAATATATTCGTTTTCCAGAGTATTCCAAATTGCTCGCCTTTTGTAACATACGAAGTTGGAGATCTTTTTTGGTAGAACAACAACAACAACACATTCACTCACTCAATCTGTCAGTAAATTGTAATTGTTTTGCAGGCTTTCAATGCGTTTACGCACCGAAATAGTCAAATTGTTAAAAGAAACAAAATAGAGGGGCAAAACAAAAAGAGATGAAAAAATTACACAGCATTTTGACGGATGGCACACGAACGATCTAGCTGCCGCGCACGCACACACACACGGACACACACGCACGGACACACACACACACATACATATGGAGGCCACTTACAATTGACGTTATCGTAACACGACATTCGTGGTGTTTGAAAGTGTGCCTTTTCAAACACCAAAACAGCAACTTTGCAAGAAAAATATTGTAAGACAAAATGAAATGTATTTCTCAGTTAAAAATAAGAAACCAAAAATCTACTTTTCGACTATAGAGTCGGCCATTATACACGAGTCGTGTCCATCGTTGCAAATAAATGAACAAGAAAAATTGCAATTAAATGGAAAAAAGAATGCGCCAAGATTAAATAAATTTGGCCTACAAGTGCATTAGAAACATAAATAGAATCATTTTCGTATCTTTTTTTCGTGCGTTTTATTTTCAACATTTTGCATAAAATCAACAATTTATGGGCATTTTAAGCTTCTTGCTGGTGTGATCTGTTGTTCGCTTCTTTTATAACATTAAAAACAAATAAAACTCTAAGAATTTTTGCTTTGCAAGAAATAAACAGAAATGCGTGCCAAATAATTTTATTTCATTTCTATTTTCCTTGCGTTTTTTTTTTTTTTTGTTCTTTGTTCCTAAAAAATTAATTTTATTTCAAATTTATACAAAACAAATTGCAAACATGAAAAAATTTAAGCAATAAATTGCACTTTTTCAAACCGCCAAATATGTGGGGTTTTTGGGCCTACAAAAAGAGTTATTAGTTAGTCAGTTGTTAACGGCTTTCTAATAAGCGCGTTATTATTATCAGTTATTACTATTTAGTGACCTCAAGACGACACTGAGAAAGCTTTAAATGGGTGAATTTTTAAAAGTTTAAAAGTTTGCGTTTTGAATGTTCTGAAAAATAAACCCCACATAAATTTGCTGATTATCCTCAAAACTTGTGTGTCATTGTCCAAGGGAAAAGAAGGTATGAATTTCCAAAGGAGCAGGAAGCTAAAGTTGGAGGTAGCCCTGCCATTTCCGTAACGCCAAGACTTAAAACTAAAATGCATTTGCTTTGCCAAGTATAATGAAATACAGTGCTACCAATGTAACATGGGCAGGAGTTGCATTACCAATTTCGCTTATGTCTAGCCAGTGATGCCAAATCGGCGATCATCAAAGGCAAAGTAGCCACATGAGAATAAAAGAGTAAAATAGTTTACAAATTGTTTTTAAAAAATCAACTAATTTTTCATAAAATATTTTGCAGAATAACTGCATGAAATTATTTTAGATCCATTAACTTTTTTTATTAAAATAAAATGCATTAACTGACTTAACTGTTGCATAAAATTGCATAACATTAACATATTGACCTGACCGCCCTAGTAAAACGTATTTATACAACAACAATACATTGAATATATTGAATAACAAACTTTATTATATTTTCAAGAATTTCAAGAGAGAAAATAAAAACTAAATATTTGAAATTTATTAGGAAAATTTGTATTGAACGAAATTCGTGAATTTAATTATAAAATAAACAAGGTTAATGCCAATTTATGTTTTGTTATAACGAAAAACTCAACAAAAAATATTATACCCGGTCTTGATAATTCTGTAAGTAACAGATTATCAGCAGCAGCAGCAGCAGCAGCAGCAGCAACAAAATGAATAAATAAATAAATAATATGTGGATATAAACAAGATCTTGTAAATAAATACGAATAAACAAAAATTCGTTTAAATAATACTATTTAATTAACACAAGCTAACCAAACATTTTCAATTAGTTCAATAGTACAGCGCTACACACATGATTTTGTAGCGCTGATGAGGAAAAGCAATTTCTAGTAAATGATCGTAGTGCTGGTGGTGGTGATCATGACGTTTGGTGATGATTTGTGTTTAGAAAACTACTGCTGCTGCTGCTGCTGCTGTTGTTGTTGTTGTTGTTGCTGAGTGTCTTATAGACAGACAAACAGGCGCATCATTGTTGAACATGACGGAAATATAAAACAAAAATTGCCAGACAGACGTTTATTGTACGTAAACAACGATACAGTTTCAGTTGCAGGAACGCATTTTTATTCTGTTTTAGTCGCAACATTGCAATTTAATATATAAAAATTATTATTTTCATTTATGCATTTTTTTTATTTTATATTATATATGTATATTTGTGGTACACTTTCAAGTCCCTCATTGTTCACCAACACTTGTGCAACATACATCGTTTGATAGGTTTATTTGTGTAGATATACACAAAATAAATATTTGTTTGGATTTAGTAAGAAAAAATTCAATTTTATATATAAAGATGTAAAATATTCAATATTATTTTCTGTTTCCTTTTTTGTGGTACACTTTTAAATATCTCGTTGTTCACCAATACTTGTGCAACATACATCGTTTGAAAGGTATATTTTTGTACAGAAATACAACACATATATTTTATTGTAATTTGTTAACGTAAAAATTGTAAAACAAGAATTTCAAATTCGAGTGAGAAGCAATAAAGAAAACTTTCTGTTTCATTTTCGTTGTTCTCACACATGAGATCAATTCATTGCAAATACGTTTTCTAAGTTGTGTTTTTTTTTAATTTTGTCCAAGTCGGGGAAGTCCCAAAATTGTTTTGGTTTGATTTGCTATCACGGCCATTTGAAGTTATAAAGTTATCCACTACAAAAAAAAACAATTATTTGCTAGAAAAGTTCGTTAAAAAATTGAAGAAATCTATAGTTTTTTCTACACACACCCAAATATTCTTTTAATTACCTCGATGCCCATAATCAATTAAATAATTTTCCCGCACTAAAAACGACACGTGTTGATTAATTTAATATATAAATAAATTTTATTGTCTCTCAATTTGCATTTTATTCGTCACCGCTTTTCGTATATTTTTTTAAAATAATTTTTATGATTAATCCCCGTAACAAGTTCCGAATTCCATCGTTTCTATTTGTCAAATTTTATCATTCCTCTCGCTCACTCACCTCTGATTCTGTTAAGACAATTGCAAAACGCGAAAAATACCAACAAAAATCAACATGATAAACGCAAAAAGGAAAACAAGTTTGAAAAGTTTTCAAAACAAAACCATAAATTTATTTTATTGTGTAAAAACTATTTGATTTCTTTTTCAAAAACAACAAATATGTGTGAATACGTCTGTATGTGTGTGTTTCTAGTTTATGGTTTTAATTATGGAAAAGCAGAAGGAGAAATAATGTTATTATTAACTTTTTCTGAAATTCTTCACGAGTCAAACCGCATAACGAAAAACGAACATTATTTTTATGTGCAGAATTGGCTGCGACTCGAACTGGATGTCGACATTAAAGTAGGCAGCGCAGGTATTTCCAAAAGAAAAATCAATTAAAAATGAGAAAGAAAATAGCTGCCTCTAATAAATTAAATCATTTAGTTTTTTTTATTTCCCAACACTTATTTATGGATTCCTCGTGCAGGTTTTTTTTTTTTGAATTTTTCCTCTTTTACAACAGAAAAATTGTCAGACAATCGGCTTATTGCCAATTGGGCAATACGTGATGAAACAAATTTTGGTGGCAAAATTTTAATTGTCAAGATGTATTTTTAAAATTTCAATAATTCAAACTTTGTCCTGCCCACACGCATAAAATGTGAATTAAAATTATTTTAAACAGTAAAAAAAATGGCTGCAAAATTTTTAGAGGGTTTTTTTTTACTTTGGCAATCGACAGTTTGCAATCTAGTAATTATTTAGTATATTCACAAACTTTGCCACAATCTAGTCACAGACCAGCCATAGTCTAGTCATAGACCAGCTATAGTGTAGTTACAGACCAGTTATAGTCTAGTTAAAGACCAGCTATAGTCTAGTCACAGACTAGCCATAGTCTACTCACAGACCATCTATAGTCTAGTCATATATCAGCCATAGTCTAGTCACAGACCAGCTATAGTGTAGTTACAGACCAGTTATAGTATAGTTACAGACCAGCCATAGTCTAGTCATAGACCAGGCATAGTCTAGTCACATAGCAGCTATAATCTAATCGCAGGCCAGCTATAGTCTACTTGCAGTGTAGTTACTGACCAGTTATAGTCTAGTTACAGACCACCCATAGTCTAGTCATAGACCAGTCATAGACCAGCCATAGTCTAGTCACAGACCAGCTATAGTCTAGTCATAGTCTGCTAAATCCTTTAGCTCAGTGTAATTCAATACTTCAATTCACAACACTATTTTTCTTAAAATTTTACAATAAAATACTCTCTGTACAAAAAACTAAAGAATACGAAACTATTTAATAAACGTATGGAATAAATAAGACTTGCAACACTTGCAAGTCAATGAAAAGTATATTAAAATATTTTCAGATAAACTAAATACCCCACAACTGTGCTGGCAAGGGAACAGCAAACAACTTCGTTAAATGCAACACTTTTTTCTTGCTTTTTTTTGCCTTCATTTGATTGTTCTTAGATATTTCGCAGTACCAGAGACTGTAAAAAGTATTTGGTTATTTTGCAACCCCAAAAAACATACAAGAAAAATAAAAACAAAACCTGATAGAAAAACATTTCGGACAAGAAGGGTTGCAAAAGTTATTCCTTTTTAAAAGTCAAGTTGCTTTTCGTGGCAATTTGTTTTATAGCGAGCGGTTACATTAACTACAGAAATGTCTGTGGCAGATTGCAACCGACCAAGCAACCAACCAACCAACCAACCAACTACTTGTTGCATACAAATTGAAAAGAAAAGTACAATAAAATTTTTCTTTTCTTTCCATTCTTTTCTTTTTTTTTTTGACAATAAAAACAACTTAAATGGTATTAAAAAAACAGTATGAAATAAATTCATGTAAAACTTAAATCAACTCTGGCAAGTGAAAGCAAAAATTTGGTTCGTTCGAATAGCAAAAAGTGCAACGAAACAGAAGAAGTTGAACAACATTTAAGAGAATTTAAGAAAGTTAAATTGCGGGGATATTTAAGGACTAAAGAATTGACTTGGGGAAATTGATCTATTAACTCCTTATGCCAGGGTTGGAAAAGTTGCTACAATCGATTTTTTTTATTCCAGATTCAAGAGTGAAATGTTTTTATGGAACTTCCCAAGTCCATCGTGCCAGATCATCTTTTCCTTGTGATTAAACTTTATTTCTTTTCTAAAAAGAATGCAACATTTTTTACACTTTTTAACAGAAATAGGCAGCATTCTGTCATTTGAAAATAAAGAATTTATTGGAATCGAAATTATTGATGTTTTAAAACGTGTCCAAAATTTCCGCTGCCTAGAAAAGAAATGAAAAAATTTTACATCTTTTGCACAAAAGAAAACCGAAAACTTTATTCAGCTGTTTTCATACAAAAGCAACTGCAACTAACTTCACACTGTTTTTGGTGGTTTTCTTTTTTATTACAACAATTAAAGAAAAACTTCACAAATTGATTTAGAAAAAGGCCAAATAAAGAAACGAAAACGAGCTGTTTTGAAATTTTTAAAGTCCAATTTAAAAAAATTTTGATTTTTAGAAGACAATAAAATACATTTTAGTACCAAAATTTTTTTATTAAACTGTTATCAATCAGGCCTCCATAATTGCAAATAATAGATTTTAGCGAATGAACAAAAAGCACGATTTCTCGTGCGATTTGGGAAAAAGGTCCTTCACAAAAAAATCCTTTTGAAATAAGTACTTTTTTACAAGTACCTTTTTGAAAAAGTTTATTCTAAGAAAGTTTTTTTTTTTCAATTAACTAAAAGTACCGCGGAGGGTACACTCTGTAACCTCTAATTGCTGTGAATTTTCAAAAAGTACCAAAACATATTCGAGGAAAGTACCAAAATTTATTTAAGAAAATAAAATAAAACGCCCTAAGAACCTGCCAGTTATGCGCTTTAATTTAGAAGTTGTGTGGCGTGCAATAAGTGGAAAAGAGTAAAAAAAATTAATTTTTGTACCCTTTTTTTATCCCTTAAAAATAGGCGTATCAAAAGAGTACCACATACGAAGCATAATTTTTAAGTATTCTTTGTATGCTTTTAAAATTTTGATCATTCTATTTATCGTAATTTCCAATATACACATATAAGTACCTTTTTACCCTTTTTTGTACACTTTTAACCCTTTCGTAAACGAATTTCTTGATACTCCTTATCTTTCAATTTTTTTTTAATGTATGTAAACAAGTACTTTATTATTAACAAATAAGTACCATAATAAAGAACGATTTTAAAAAGTACCAAATAATTTTCAATGTTTTTTCAGAAAAAAGTTGGTACCTTTACACCACCTTACATCAAAAAAGTACGCGAGTCACATTATTTTCAACTTCACGCTATGAAAATTAAACATTTAAAAAAATCGGAAAGTTATTGGTTTTACCCTGTTTCGAAACAAAATGAGTTGTCATCAGGTCGCGAGGTTTTGAGGTCTCAGGGAGCTTCCCTGACTGATTCTGAGAACCCGTCACCATGTCTGCACGTGTGTGACCCGCTTACAACCTTGGAACGGCCTGACCGATTTTACCGATATGATCTACTGAACTTAGATTTCCTGTGAATGTTAACCGATTTGAGCCGATCAAGAAATTTTAAAACAACTTAGAAAAAAATATTTTTTTTTAAATACATTTTAAACGAATTTACCGATCGATTCCAGAAACTAATCCACTCTCAAGTATAAAAAAAACCACGTCGGCCACTGCAAATCGGGTCCAAATCGGTTAATCCGTTCTTGAGAAATCGTGAAGGAAAAAAGTTGGAAAAAAATTTTTTTTTTTTAACTTCAGAATTATATATCTAATCAGTTGGTGTTCTCGATTCTTCCATAGTAATCAAACACTACATCAATCACCACTTATCACGTAGGAATCGGTTGATTTAAAAATTAAAAGAATAATAGCATAGAATAGCACAAAAGCCGGGTTACTACAGTTTCGCGATTAAAATTAGCCGGAAGGGTACAGTGATGACCTTTAGGGTCAAAGGTTTTCCCTATTTTTTAGAATTATACTCCAGCATTTCTATGCTTTTGTGTTGCCGAGTCCATCGTAGTTTCCAATTCTACCCGTTTCTACCGCCTTAAGATTTGAATAACCAAGAATCCCTTCTGAAAGTTTTCAATACATCGGAAGGGGAAATTATATAGAAACTAAACTTTCTAGCTTGAGTGGTTTTAGCTGGGCGATTATGAATCGGTCAGTCAGGCCCGATTGAGGCGTCGGTCACTCAATCGCGTTATTTAATTATGACTAAAATAAAATAAATCGCAACAAAAATTGCAACAAAAAAAAAAACAAAGAAACAATAGAATTAAATTCAATAGCAGATATTTGCATTATTGATTTGATTTGAATTGATTATTCAAACAGAAAAGACAACAATAATTAAAATGTGTACTTATTTGAAATACTCGTATTGCGTTGCACGGCCAATCATCACGAAGCGATAACAAAATATGTAACGGGTGGTCAAATTTGAGGTTGGAAAGTAAATTGGCTTAAAACGCACTTTTTTCTTGTGACAAATTTAGTTTTATTGATGTCAATGTACAGCAGAAATATGGGAATTGAGAATGGAATATGATGTTGGGGCAAAAGGCCATATTTGGAACCGCGATACGCGTCCCCTGTTTTTAAAAAAAACTTCAAACCAAATTTTACAATAAAGCTTCGTTTTATTCTCGTAAAGCTTTAAACACAATAAAGACAGCTAATGAATTATTTTTAAAGCGACACCTCCAAATCACATGTTGTTGTTGTTGTTTGTAGTGGAATTCTCTTCGAACGCCAGTGTAGCCGCTTTCATATATTTAATGCTCTTATATAGTGTTATTCCAATAAAATATATTTAAAGTCCACAATATATGACAAGAAATCAATTCATTAGCTTGGATATATAGTTTGTTGCTTCTTTATGTATAATAAAACATCATATTTTCAAGTTTACAATAATTGAATTTATTTATATTATACTGGCAACACTGCATTCACCCATTGTCGCTCACCAAAATAGAAATTAGTTTAATTTGGCTACAACCACAAAAACAGCATGGACAACAACCAGTAGCCGTGTTGCCTGCGGTAGTAAAAATAATCATTCTCATATACGCACATGTATTCTACTTTTGACAAGTTGTAGTCTGTAGTCTGCTGTCGTCATTGCGTTTAATGCCTTCAAGTAGTGCCAAATGTAGTCTTTTAGAGCTTCAGTTTATTAGACAACGGCGTTTAATCCCTAGAACGAGGCGGCCAAAACTCATCACTATTAATTATTTTGTTTGAAAGTTTGTTGTTTCGTTTACTTTTTTTAAACAGCCAATTCACATGAAAGTAAAAGTTTTCAATTGTCAAAATTTCCCAACGTTTTACTAAATGAATATTTAGTAAATTTATTTAGCTGAAGTGTTGACATTCCATCGTTTGACAGCCAATTTGCTTCCTAACCTCAAATTTAGCCACCCTGTGTTTGTTCTAAGGGGTGTTTTTATAGAGTGATACAAGTTTAAATCACAATAAAACATATTAATATATTTTTGATATCAATGAAACGGTTTTTATTGGATAGAAAATTTTATGACATTAATGTTTAAATATGATTTCGGCCATGTGGCCGCCACGGCTGGCGCGTACAAGTCGCAATCTGGAACACTAATTTTCACAAACAGTAACATTCTGACCATCATCGTTTTTGAAGACATATTTGAAGACATATGGGCCAATGACTCCGCCAGCCCATAAAGCGCACCAAACAGTAATTTTCTGTTTACTGATGCAATGGTGTTTCGACAAAAGCTTGGGGGTTCTCCTCACTCCAAATGCGACAATTCTGTTTATTTACGTACCCATTCAACCAAAAATGGGCTTCATCGGAAAATAAAATTTTGAATGGACGAATTGCACGATAAGTTTGACGAACAGAACCATTATTTTGGTTAAAAATTTCCACAATTTGCACGCGTTGCTCTGGTGCAAGTCGATCCGTAATGAAATGTCAAAGCAAACTGAACAAAAAGCAACTATCGGCTGTTAAATGGGTGGTCAAATAAAGCAGTGATGCCAACTCAAAGTTGTATCTCTCTATAAAAAAAAACACCCTATATTTTCTTTCGCTCTGCTTATATTTTTTCTTTTAGTCTAAATTTATTGAATTCATTAAGCTTAAGATCCACTTTGTTTTAAAAAATAATATTCATTTTATTTTATCCACTATTGCGCTGGCATATTGGAAATGTTCTTCCATACTTTTCTTTTCTAATTATTTATAAATACAAAATTTTTTTCGAGATATTTTCCGTGGGCTTCCAATAAAAAAATAAAAAAAAATAAAAACACTTTATGTAGGTTGAGTATTTATTTTCCAACAAACAAACACATCGTTATGGTGTTAATGGGGGAAAGATAATGTTGTTGTTGCAGCTGAAAACTATTTTTTATGCTGAATTATTGTGCCAAATTGTACACAAATTGTACAGTCAGTCGACACGTTCTCAACAGCTGTTTTTTTGGACCAGAGAACGGAAATATATTTATTTATTTATTTATTATACAAATTGGACAGTAGTCTGGATGGAGTAAGGAACCCGTTTTTGATCTTCTTTTTTGGGCAGAATACACGTGAAGTTGGAAAATTATTATTTATGGCGTTTTCTTTCCAGAAAACATGTAACATTTTTTCACTTCTTTTCTGAAAGGTGGCAGCTGTCAGGAGCTACAAAACAGAAATTGCTTTTCGTAAGAGATGCTGGATTAATTTTTAATAAATTCCCTACTTTCAGTTGTCGTAATGTTGCCATTTTCTGTTAAAAGTGCAAAAAATGTTGCACTTTTTTCTAGAAAAGAAATCATCGTTAAATTTAAATTGTGATTTGTTTTACAGCCAAAAGCAATTGTTATATTTCTTACTATTTTGGCACAATTTTTTCTTTAATAAAATATTTGAGAATATTGAAAACTTTTATATGAACAATTCGAATTTTTGATTGTTTCTCGAAATACTCCAGTTTGAACGAAATACAACCCTGTAAGTATAGATCCCACCATAATGCACGATATTAATTCTGAGTTTTCGTTAATTTAGTTTCACATGTTTTAATTTTAGTGTTTAATAAATTCAACCCTGGAGAGGTACAAAATTGAGCAGCGGGTTGTTGAAGTCTTTTAGGAAAATGGGCGTTCAAATCAAAATGTAGTTGGATTCCTTGAATTTTTTATTTTTTATTTTTATCTTGGTCAGCAAATTTTTTTATTTTTTTATTTTTTTTTTGTGACTAGGACTAACACTGGCGGGACGACCTCTACATATGCGATGCATGGCTTTGGAACTGGGAAAGGAGGAAATTGTTTTTAAGGGGACAACTGTTGACGGATTACAGGATCGATGAAGAATTTCGTTTTACTTGGCTGGTGAATATTTTTGCTTCAGACCGTATTCCGCTCTTTAGTACATGATGGTGTTAACCGGGTGCGGGTTCGAGCTCGGGACCTAAGGCATCGTAGACTTGTGTCTTATTAATTCAGCCAACAGCATCATCAGGAGATTCGTCAACAAATTGGCCGCATTTGGCCAATTTGGAATCTACGAGAGATTGTTGAAAGGCAAAGAGTGATTGTTGGTTTATGGGTCGTCGGCGTCATCGTGCTGTACTTCTTCGAATATGAGGTCGGTCAAGCAGTTGCCGTGAATAACGGACTTCTTGTGGTCGGAATTTGATTATATGGATTTGAAGGATATTTAGATCCAACAGGATGGTGCCACTTGCCACACAGTTAACGAAACAATAGCTCTTATGAGCGAGAAATTCAATGCCCGCGTTGTCTCACGTCATGCGATCATGTGATTTGCCACTGTTGGACTTCTTTCTTGGGGAATAGTTAAGGGAAAGAAGTACGTCAATAAAACAAGCAGAAGGAGGAAATAACTCGTCACTCTAAAGGCATGGAATCTCCACTATATCCCAGAGTCATTGAAAATAAAGACCATCAGTTACAGCATTTGGCCGATATTTTGTTTCACACAATTGTCTTTAATAATATATATATATATATGTATATATATTAAAATAAATGACCGAAAGCTTTCTCTTTTATTTTAAATAAACATTAAGGGTTTTGGTGGCAGCACCCTTTACAAACAGGGTCTAACTCTTAACACAACAGGTGTTTTCTATAAACAACTTGGCAGCATCTAATTTAGCACAGACAAAAACAGAAAAAAGCAGGGTTGCGTTTCACGAAACCTATTTGAAACCTACCCAAAAACGGTTTTGAGTTTTTTTTTGATAATATATATATACATATATATATATATATATATATATATATATATATATATATTATTTAATTTTATTTTTGTTTTTGTTAAAATTAGGCATACGATATGTTTCGAAAGTTGTATATAAATTGTATTTAAATTTCGATCGGACTCTGGTTTTAAAGCTAAACGCACTGGGATTTAACGTTAAGCCCAGCATTTATTAACACCACGTCAGTATTAAAATACCATGAGATTCATTACAGACGAATAAGGCCTGCTTAATTTTTAATATTTTTTGTTTTTAATTACACACAAGCGATCATATTTTCATTTCGGGTCGTTGAACTTTGCGCTAAATTTGAAGAGAAAAAATATTTCTGGAAAAATCTTAAGGAAAATAAGAAAAAATTTAAAACGAACGAATTAAGTTGTTTTAATGCGTTCGTGCGAAAAACGACAAACGACAAAAAGTTTTTAAAAGAACTATTTTCTTGTTTTGTGTTTTTTTTTTCATGACCAGCAGTTACACAATTGATTAACATGATTGTGAAAGTTCGCTACACTCTTGTGTGTGTGTGTGTGTGTGTGTGATACCGATTTTTACTATAAAAAAATAATTGGAAAGCGTTTGACCCCACCCCAAAGATCATCCTTGCAACTTCCCGCTAATTTTATCCGCAAAAATCTATCAAAAATTCAAATTCACAGACATAATGACAGGCTCTCAGAACTAGTCGGGGAGACTTCCTACGACCTGAAAACGTCGAGATCTGAAGAGAACCCGATTTTTTCAAAACAGAGTAAAACCAACAACTTCCCGGTTTCAAAAATATTTTAAATTTTCGTATGTTATAAACTGCAGAATTATTTAAACTTTTTTTCTTAAATTCCCCACTGTGCATTGCGGAATAGTTTGCTCCGATTTGCGTCGGACCGCATCCATGTAATTAATATTGAATAATTTTTTTATAATTTACGGTGAAAAACCAGCTGTAATATTCCTGTTATGTAAAACTTGTCTGTAGATGATTTACTGTCATTTTAACAGTGGCAATAGTTTTGAGCAGTGTTGTCAACTCGGTGCTTTTCACACTGTTTTTTCGTTTGTCGCGAAACTTTTTGATATTGCAGTTGTTGACTTCAGCCTATTCTGATGATGTTAACAAATAAATAAATAGAATTTGTAGTAAATTTATTTTAGAAAAGCGACCTTGCACTCCATTTATATGTAGAGAACTTTATATGCCGCTTGGAAATTGTAGGGGCTTTAATATCTTATAGAACACTTAAAAACATACAACAACACCCTTCTAATAAATTGTTTTTTATTTTTTATTTCTATAATAGGGGAATTATTTTTTCCTCCTTTTTTCCTTCTTTTTTTTCTCTTTTTGCCTTTTAGTTAACGAATAAGAAGTCATTAAAGGCCATAAGCGTTGGTACGCTTGTCTGGTCATAATGTTAAGACAATAAACAAGTGGATTCTGCTTCGTTTTCAATTGGGAAACGCAAAAATCTTTAAAAGATGGTCATTGACTTTTAGAATCGAAATATATTTTTATAAGAGAAATTCATAATTTAATTGAGAGAAGCATTACGGAATAGACCAGAGGGAAATTCGGAAATCAATTGTCTCTTTGTGGTGCGAAAGAGTGAATGGAAACCGCCGAAATGTTATATACGGGCTGTGATATGAAACTTTCGCAAATTCGTTGGATGATTCATGGCATATGAAAGTTTATGTGTTTCACGTTAACAACGTACGAGGTGTGTTCAAGAAATGAGGTTAATCTTTAAATGCCGCAGACTACGAACAAGAGTTCCCAGTTGCAGCCAGTGTTGGAAAAACCCCGGCTTAATTAATCTATGCAGTGCCGCCAACTTTTCGGCAAAAAAGAGTTTGTGGAAAATGTACTACGTGCCGTTATAAATTTCCGAAGTGTGAGTAAAACCGTTTCAACTATTAAAAATCACATTTGAGCCAAAATTTCTTTAAAATTTGCTCCATATTTTTCCAGTGTTACCACTATGAGGGTAGTTGGGGAAGATACCGTCTTATCGTTTGCCAAATGACATGCGATTTTTCCGGTAACTTGGGTCATGAAGGGTGTGGCATCGAATTTATTTTTAAACTTTATCTATTTATTATTTCTTCTATTTTTCCCCTCTCATATATGATACGCTTGTGCCAGAGTTTTATCCGATCCCAGAACCATTTCAATTATGCGCTTTTTGGTATGAACTAAAACGACTTCCTTTGATGGGTGTCATAGAAATTGGGACAAGAAAAAGGCCGTAGGAGGCGAAATCTGATTTCAATTTTGAGTGATTTTATATTTCACACAAGTAAAGAGGAGGGGGAGGAAAAGGGCGTAGGAGGTATTATTACGGTGTTGTTGTTGCTGGCTAAATATATAACCAACATGATTTTTTTATTTCAGCTATTTTGGAATAAATTTCGTTTCGCGTCCATTCTCCCGAAAAGGTGCTTGCATGGCGTGCGCAAACCGATATGGGGACATCATCAGGAACTTCTCCGATGGTGGGTGATTCGAGGATTCTATATAACGAATTTCTCTACCTTCTCAACATTTTTATTTGCTGTTGATGTGCTGGTGCCTTCACAGCCAGCGCCGTCATTCACATCTTCTCCACCTTCTGGGCGAAGCTTTTTTTTAAGCTCAGGATCTCAACTTACGATGTCAAATAGGTCAAATATAGAACGTTTAAGAGTCCAGTAGCGCGTCAAGCGAAGTTCACACGAGTATATGAGAGAGAAGTGGGGCTTCACACAAAAAACAAAACCAGTGTTTCGAGTTTTCCATGTGGTAGGAGGATATAAACCCACCCTCGTATGTTTTCTTAATGCCAATAAGTACAATATTACGAAAGATTTTTTTTCTTGCTGGATAGTAAAATGATGTATCAAAAAACTATGCCTTCAATATGTCGACCTTTTTTTCGATATATTGACATTTTATGTGTTTTAGGCCGTAAGTAAAACAAAATACTCAAAAACAACAATAAAAACAGCACATGTTGGCCAATACACTCGTACACACAATATTCTGTTCTGGATAAAGACCGCATAAAAATAAAACGCTTAACAAATTAACGCCACTCATCCTGACAATTTGGCCATTTATTAAAGTATTCGAATACAAAAAAAAAAGAAACAAGAAAAAAATTAACTCAGCAAAAACAATAAAAATATATATTAACACATCATTTCAATGATTTGCAGATTCGATTCGATTGGATTCGATTGCTGTTTTCTGAAAAAAACGTATGGCCTGTTTGTTTCAAATGTCAAAAATAAAAATAAAATAAAAAAATATTTATGTAGTCGTGTGTTTGTGTGCGTGTATGTAACAATATTTCTATTAAAGTGTTGATGTTTTATTTAAGTTTATAGCCGGTTATCTTATGCTGGAATAAATAAATCAATAAAATTGTCATCAATTTAAAATGGCAGCATGACAGCACAAAATATATTTTGAAAGGGATTTCAGAATATGGCCGAATTATGTGCGCCGCCCAGAATAAAAAATTTAACGAGTCACGGAATTTTAAATAAAACCTTTTTATCTTTTGCTATGCTACGAATAATAATTAACCCCTCCTATTCTGTAACTATCTGTCAACGTCATGTCAAGACAACACTTCTGTAACCCTTTTCTACGACATCCATTTTATAAGTTGTATAAATCCCACCTTTGCCTGACATAAATGATGGTCCGAAAACAAAAACAAACAAAAATTTACCCTAAAGGTCCATCCCTGCAACTTCCCACTAATTTTAATCACAAAACTGTGGTAACCCGGTTCTACGAACTGAAACTCTATAATTTTAATTTTTAATTTGATCACTATAGAAGAATCGAGAACACTAATTGATCAGATATATAATACCGAGGCTTTTAAAAATAAATTACTTTTTTCGAATTTTTTCATTCAAAATATCTCAGGAACGGATTAACGCATTTTGAAGCGGTGATTGACGTGACTTTTAAATGTCAAGAACTGATTAGTTTATAGAATCGATCGAAGAAGATTTTTAAAGTTATTCTAAAAAATACACTTGGAAAAATTCTTTTTCTCTAAGTTTTTTTTGAAATATCTTGATATCTACCGGTTCAAAACGGTTAAAATTTACAGAAAATTTAAGTTCAGGGACGCTTTTCAGATTTGATTTTATGAAGCCGTTCAAGTTATAAACAAGTAATTTACACATGCAAACATGCACAAACACACACACACACACACAGAGGGAGGGAGAGAGAGAGAGAGAAAGAAGGACATAGTAGTCATGGAAGCCTTTTAGGACCTCAAAACGTTTAGATCTAATTGAAACCCAATTTTTTTTTCAAAACGGAGTAGAGCCAATAATTTCCCCATTTTTTAAACAGACAGACGTGTATGCTAGAGTTGGGTCAAACTTTATCAAACGCTCAGCTTTGCTAAAAACCTTTGCTCAAACCCATTTAAATTACATGGGTTCGACTAAAGGTTTTTGGCAAAACAGAGCGTTTGATGAAGTTTGACCCAACTCTAGTGTATGCGTTGCTGTTGCAGTTCTAGTTGAAAATTTCTGACTATTTTAAAATATAACAACGCGTCGTTGATTTAGACTATCAAAATTATTGGCAAAATATGTTGTTGCTGGATCTTTAACGAACATTAAAAACTCCTGTAAATCAAGAACATTCAAGGTTGTCTGGCAACCCTATTCTCAACTGTCAAACAAAAGTTATCGTTATCGATAACAAGTATACAGTTAAAACCGACAAAATTTCAAGTTTTAATTTTTACAAACTTTTCATTTTAAGGCTAAACGCTTCATTAAGTCTTTAACAGCTCTTGCCTTTCACATCGGTGCTGTCCCAGTAGTCAATGTCAGTAGTTAGTTTTTCGGTTTCAAGACACAACCCGAGAGTGTTGAAAATTTATGTTTCGCACTCAATGAGTTCTGTTTACTGCTTAACAGTGCTCGCTAATTGCTAAACGGCATTTCGCAACACTTTTTGGTTTGGGTCTTGGCTTTATAAATTTATATTTACGATTCGCTTTCTGCTGGCACCGAATAATTTTCTTCACTGTCACAGGTTAAAACGTAACAGAGCAGAACAGACAAACTAACGACTTGTAGAGCTTTTGCAAGCACAAAAGCCGATCAGCTGATTCCTAAAGATTAATTCTCCACACAGCCACCTCATCAAACTCCCTCGCCTCAAACCCCTGCAGGCGATAGTAAATATGTAGAGTATTTCATTTTATAATTTTAAGTTTTAATTATTCTTTGATTCTTTTTTGGCGCCCATAATATTTAAATAGTTCATATTATTTATGTCTGATTTGTGTTTGTTTTTTTTTTTTTTTTCGTTACCAACATCAGCCACGAAAGGAGGGTTGCCGGACCAGTTTGATGTGTAGCCAAGCGGCTTGACAATAAAACCAGCAGCAGTGAACAAATTGAAACTTACTTTAAAGCTCTATTATCGCTAAGATTAGGAGGAGATAATTCGTTGCTTACCTGGAAGTAAAAAATAAAGAAAATAAATTTGAGAATAAATATTTTAAAAGCGAATGTTAAAGCAACATAAAAAGTGCGATATTCGGGGCTCTGCCGAGTCTTATGTCGATTTCTTTCCTACAAAAAAATGCAAAATTTTTCACACTTTTTAACAGAAAATGGCATCATTTTGCCATTTCAATATAAGGAATTTATTAGAAATGAATCCAAATTCCCGCATGGCAGAGTGATTTCTGCTTTAAAACCTTTTCAAACTCCCACTTTTTGGAAAATGAGTGAAAAAATGTTACATGTTTTCTAGGAAAGAGATCTAAGAGATTTTCACATTAAAATATATTTTCTTCTTTTCCAATTCTTTTTTTAAATAAATATCATGTTTTTTCTGGACGATACCGCCGTTGACAGCGATGGCCCAACCAACGTCCACGGATATTTCTGTGCATTCTTACAAACAGCGATGAAGTTTTCGCGCAGATCTTTCAATTTCGTTCCAGGAGCGACTGTTCTATTTTGAGGCAAAAATAGTTTTCTTTTATTCATGAAAGAACATGGGTGCCAAGGCATGTGTTGGCATGCACTATAGAGGCTTTTGGTACGCAATTTTATGGCAGCAGTAAGTTGCGTCAATCCCTCAAATACTCTATTCAAAAATAAAACTGCAAAGCATTAAATGTTTGCCATGAATCACAAGTCTTGAAAAGAAATCAGAATGAATTGAATTATATTTTCTTAATAGCAAAAACAAAAACCGTAATTTAAGAGTCCGAACACGTTAACTGTTGCCTTTAAAAAGAAAGTCGGCAATTACTTGCACAGCTTTGGCTTGCTCTTTGAATTGCCTCGTGTGTTATCACTTGTTTAAGTCAGAGTTCATGAGCTTTTGATGTCTTTTTCTCTTCAAAAGTTTTGTCACTTTTCTACGTGAAGAAGCGGATAGGAGTGATGTAATTATCAGACATTTATTATGAGAAAATAAATGAATGGATAGTGTGAAGTGTGAATTTATAACAGTGAATGAATGCGTGGTGTGAATTTATTACAGTGATTAAATGCATAGTGTAAAGTGTGCATTTATAACAGTGAATGAATGCATAGTGGGAAGTGTGAATTTATAACAGTGAATGAATGCATAGTGGGAAGTGTGAATTTATAACAGTGAATGAATGCATAGTGGGAAGTGTGAATTTATAACAGTGTATGAATGCGTGGTGTGAATTTATAACAGTGAGTAAATGCATAGTGTAAAGTGTGCATTTATAACAGTGAATGAATGCGTGGTGTGAATTTATAACAGTGATTAAATGCATAGTGTGAATTTATAACAGTGATTGAATGCATAGTGTGAAGTGTGAATTTATAACAGTGACTGAAAGCGTGGTGTGAATTTATAACAGTGATTAAATGCATAGTGTGAATTTATAACAGTGATTGAATGCATAGTGTGAAGTGTGAATTTATAACAGTGACTGAATGCGTGGTGTGAATTTATAACAGTGATTAAATGCATAGTGTGAATTTATAACAGTGATTGAGTGCATAGTGGGAAGTGTGAATTTATAACAGTGATTGAGTGCATAGTGTGAAGTGTGCATTTATAACAGTGAATGAATACATAGTGGGAAGTGTGAATTTATAACAGTGAATGAATGCGTGGTGTGAATTTATAACAGTGATTAAATGCATAGTGTGAATTTATAACAGTGATTGAATGCATAGTGTGAAGTGTGAATTTATAACAGTGACTGAATGCGTGGTGTGAATTTATAACAGTGATTAAATGCATAGTGTGAATTTATAACAGTGATTGAATGCATAGTGTGAAGTGTGAATTTATAACAGTGATTGAGTGCATAGTGTGAAGTGTGCATTTATAACAGTGAATGAATACATAGTGGGAAGTGTGAATTTATAACAGTGAATGAATGCGTGGTGTGAATTTATAACAGTGATTAAATGCATAGTGTGAATTTATAACAGTGATTGAATGCATAGTGTGAAGTGTGAATTTATAACAGTGACTGAATGCGTGGTGTGAATTTATAACAGTGATTAAATGCATAGTGTGAATTTATAACAGTGATTGAGTGCATAGTGGGAAGTGTGCATTTATAACAGTGAATGAATGCATAGTGTGAAGTGTGAATTTATAACAGTGACTGAATGCGTGGTGTGAATTTATAACAGTGATTAAATGCATAGTGTGAATTTATAACAGTGATTGAATGCATAGTGTGAAGTGTGAATTTATAACAGTGATTGAGTGCATAGTGTGAAGTGTGCATTTATAACAGTGAATGAATGCATAGTGTGAAGTGTGAATTTATAACAGTGACTGAATGCGTGGTGTGAATTTATAACAGTGATTAAATGCATAGTGTGAATTTATAACAGTGATTGAATGCATAGTGTGAAGTGTGAATTTATAACAGTGATTGAGTGCATAGTGTGAAGTGTGCATTTATAACAGTGAATGAATACATAGTGGGAAGTGTGAATTTATAACAGTGAATGAATGCGTGGTGTGAATTTATAACAGTGATTGAGTGCATAGTGTGAATGGTTCATCGTAGTTTTGATTCATTGTCAATTATGGAAAGAATGCGCACTTTTTTGTTTTAATAATACTCATGCAAGTCTCTACTCAAAACAGAGTTGCCAACGGGAACACAATTTTGGCTTTTATGTCGTCAAATTGGAATGAATTGAACCGTGATAATTTTTTTTTATTCATTTGCTTCATTTTTCACCCATTGATTTAAATTATAATTTCATTTGGTAACCAACATGTAATTGAAATTATATTTATGATTTATAAAGACTTAATAAATTAAATTAAATCCACGACGCTACGCCAGTCTTATGACTGAAGTGTTCTTTTCTAAGAAAATGCAACAATTTTTACACAATAACGCTGCGGCTGTTCAAAGCATACCCGTAAATAATCGTATATTTCCTTCCTTAAAATTTCAAAACGACCCTCGCACTTGCATTTATATAGCTTATTACAGAGTGCAGAGTTTATTATTTGATTGGAGTATTTTCTTCGTCTTCATTTTGTTATTATTTATTGTTTATTTTAGCTGTAATAGCTTTGATATGACCCATATAAATTTTGAGAAAAAATAAAAAAAAAATTGTTTTTTTTTTTTGTTTCTTCTATTTCAGGATTGCAAATTAAATTGCATGCAACAATATGTTGTTTATACTTTGCTGCTGCTGCTGGTACTTGCGTTAGCGTAGCACATTCTGCTATTTGTACTGCAGACACTGAAATAACACTGTACAACAGAAAATAATAATGAGGCGATGTTATGAATTATTCTCGTACAGAGTATCGGAAAATTAAACGTGTATCGGTGTTTTAGAAGACTTCATATGCGGATCACTTGCACCATTGCAATCAGTGAATCATCAACTATTAATTGTATTTTACATATGAGGTATGTTCAGTGCTTTTAGCAAAAGTTGAAAGTATTAATGTTTTTAAACGAGTTATTTATAGTTTCCAATTCATCACTGTGACAACTCTTGGCTTAATAACATTCATCAATAAGCTGCCGCACGGATGCTTCAGTGATGATGAAATTTTATTTTGTTGTCCAGTGTAATTTATACGATATGCTTACACTGTATGTAATACCCATGCCTGTGCATGCACTTGTGTTTAGAAGCTATTCATGCACGTTGGATGTTAAAGAGCAACAACTTCATTGTGACAGTATCGACTGGTATAAACAGACACTGACGGCACCCTACACATTGTTGATGAGAATGGTTTGTTATGAATTTTCTTATTTATGTGCTGCTTAAATGTTATGCAGAATGTTCCAGAGTATGTGTGAGTGGACGGGCCATGTTTAATGTTATAAAACCTGTTGCCTTTTAACACAAAACTTTTTTTTTGATATTAAATAATATGGCCAAAATAATGTTGGACAATTTTCATCACATTTTATGTATAAAAAATTATTTCTTGTATATGGCGAATCAAAATTTTGCACTACCTGGTCTTATTTCGTCAATAACGCAAAGAATGTTCCCTTCTAAATGATTAATCGTTGGTAATTTTTACCATAACCCTACTTTTAGAATACGTCAAACGTTTTAAACCACACGAACGTGGTGGCAACTTCATATTTCTTCACTTCTTCCCAACAGCTACCGTTTTTCTCAACAAATTTATAGTTTGACGTGCTGTACGCCATGTTGTTTCATTTTTGTAGTGGTTTTTTTTTCCTGCAAATGATGGCATGTAACATCAGGCACAGTCAAAGTTGGCTCTACTGCAAGATAAAGTCTATGCTCTCAATAATGTTGCCACACTTTAATTTAATTGCATGCATATTGTAAACAAAATCATAAGACAAGCGATTAAAAAAAATTGGCAACGGTTAACCCTAAAGACCATCCAGCTAATTTTAATCGGGAAGTAAATGTAACCTGATTTTTGTGCTATTCTGTGCTTTGGAGCTCTTCCAGCTAAAACCCTATTATTTTAGTTTTCAAATCAAACTTAGAAACAAAAATGTTTCCCGGCTATATTTAAATGAAACTGTTTGATTTTAATGCAGACTTAAAAATTGTGTTTCAATTCCAAGTGATTTGCAATTTATAATACTTTTTTTTCATCTCCTGTAAGCTTTTGGAAAATAATCAAACGTTGTTTTGCATTTCAGCTGACGATATGGAATATCTCAACGCGTTTTAGCTGGTTGCATATGGAATATTTATATTTTCGACCTTGTGAATAGCATCGAATAGCATTTCGACTACTATTGACTCTATTCGAGTTCTTTTGTTAACTCTTAAGACTTTTTTGTTGAAAAGCTGCAGCCACACTGTCGACCCGATACCTGCAGGTAGAAATCTAAAAAAGGATGCCATGCCACCACATACAATTTAATTTGTAAAAATATTTGTTATATAAATAACTTTTGTGAAGTTGACAGTTTTATTTATGCACATAAAGCCCATGATAGAGAAGACGTGCAGAAATTGGTTTTATTAACGTGATACATAAATTATGACATAAAAACGGAAAGACTTCTCGTTTCTGGAGAAGCGAGTTTCGAAAGCAACACGAGAAGAAGGGGCTTCAAGCGAAATGCACAAAATGTCTTACAACTCGATTATTTAAACGGAGAAATTTGTTTAGAGCAAAATTTAATAATAAGAAATTTAATTGCTGCGAGTAATAAAACAAACTTAAGAACGTTTTAATTTTTATTTTTACAAAAAGCTTTTTATGTTGAAAATACAAAAAAAAAAAAAAAAAAAAAAAAAAAAAAAACATTTTGGTTGCATAAAACGCAAAAGTGCTTAATCGACTGCCACAACAACAGACTGAAACATAAATATTTCAAATTGTGTTTTTGAAAACAAATCCGAAACAATTGTTTATGTTACAACCGATGAAATATTAATTGAAATTCAATTAAAACAAAATAGGGAGAAAACAAAGCAGCCATTTTATGATTTTTCCATTGATGAATTGGCTGGCAGTTGATGGAGACGCAAAACTTGAAACGCACGACTACGACCCACAGTGGGATGCAAAATAAAAACACACAAACAAAAAATCAAACTAAGAACGTTTGGTTTATTCTTAAGTAGATTTAAATTGGTCATGAAACAAATAACTTTTTTTTTTGACAGCTGAAAATGTCAAAAAACGGTGTTGACATCTCAAAAACCTGATATTCAATTATATTTTTAAACAATAATTTGTTTTATGAAATTTCACGTGAATCTATTAAATAATTAAAAATAAATACACAAACACAATTTAAAGTAAAATATGAGAATTTCGGTGCCCAAAACAAGTTTGCATTACATAAAACCTACTTAAACGCCATTTAATTTTAATTGAACAAAATCATTTGATGTGATAAAACCAGATCTTAGCAGTTGGTTTTAACATTAAAACCAAAATTTATTAAAATCATGTCAGTGGGAAAACACTATGGGTCATTTAACGCCCGAACAACTGCTTCATATTGTGGAAATTCACTTTGAAAAGAAAATCATTTTTTTGAAAAGAAATAAATCTGATGGCGAAGTTCGTACAATTATTAAACATTTCCGTACTAATTTTATCCCGCTCGCTTCACAACCATCAGCAAGACAAACAACCCAAATAGGAATTTATTGGGACTTTAATTGTCTTCTCCCATTCCTTCTATTGTGAATAAATTTTTCTCATGAGATTTATGGGGAAAATCAGGTATTTAAAATGATGCCACTTGTTTTCGTTTTCGGGAATTTTTCTAATTGCAGGAATCTTTTATCGATAAAAGCAATTTCCGTACGAATTAAATTCCTTTGGAATATTCGTGACTGGACTGCAAGAAATTTTTTTTAGCCAAGGGAATAATGCCAATACCCTGACTTTTTTATTACGACAAGCATTCAGGGTATTAAGACTACAAATACCAGAATTACCAAAAAAGGAGTGGTGGGTAAACGACAGATAAGAAGATAAAAAATTTGTCGCTGCTATTTTCAGATTTTTAATTCACCGCTGACATTATTTTTGTTACTGAATTTGTTTTTAGTACATAACAGACAGTGTCAATAGTTGACGGTATTATTCGCTTTTGAAACAGGCGGCCAACAATTAACACATTCATGCAATAATGCGGATCAGAAAAATTCGACATCATACTCATGACTTTGTGAGGAGTTGAACTTGGTATCTTAGACGTCGTAGTCTTAAGTTAACTACTTCATGCAACAGCACCCTTTTGAAATGAGCCTGGAGTTGCCAATGCGATAAATTGCGAAGTCTATTGAAACATGATGACTGATTTTTTTTTCTTATTATTATTATTATTATTTTTTTTTTTTTTCAAATATATTAATCACAAGATACGACAAGACCGAATAACTTGAGGAACAGCGCGCTTTACAATCGATTTATTGCAAAATAAATTCGATGAAAACTTCATTTCCAGAAGTGATCGCGAAATTTATTAGAAAAAGCAGTCAACTCGCAGCAAACAAAGTCTTAAATATTTCAATTTTTATGGGTAATTTTGTGAGTTTGTGTATATTTTCAATGTAACAACATGACGTGTAAACGTTTTGCTTTGGAATTCTACGTTAATGTGCGTTAATTTCTTGCCAAAAATTTTGAAAATGATCTGTTAAGAATTAATTAAAAAAGAGAAGCAAAAAATAAATGATGTTGACAAAAACAACACAATTTGTTGTAGGATAAATTGTTTTCTATCTTTTTTTTCTTTTTCTTCTTTAATTTTTGTAAAAAAATAAAGAAAAATAAACAAACTTAAGCCTCAATATGAAAATTATTTTTAACAGCAAATATGCTCGTACGCCCACCACTACAATTAATATGGGTCATATTTTGATGTCATCAAACGTGTCATTATTTAGAAAAATTTTCTTTTAAACAAAATCTCTATTAATTTGGCTTTTATTTACGCACAAAATTTAATGCACAATTGAAAAAGCCAAACAGAAAAGAGCTCTTTACGCTGAAATTGTTTTCTAGTTTTTTTTTTTTTTTTTTGTTTGTTTATTTAATTTTTTCTTCTCCTTCTTTTTCTTCATACACAAGAGTGGAAAAGTGACATTTTAAAATGACTTCAGGCATCCAATATTTTGTGTTTAGAAGATCAAAAATAAATGCCTTAAAATGTTGTTGAGCTACAAATTCATCAACAAGATGGTGAAGAGCAAAAATATTTTTTTTCTTTTCTTTCTATTACAAATACGAAATCACGCATACGACATTTTAATTATGGCAGAACGTATTTCTTTGCGCCATTGTATATTTCAGCAGCGTTTCCCGTTTGCCTCAATAGCATTTTCGCAATTCAAAAGAAAATATATACACACAGCGAGCAATCAGTTGTAGGAGCGCCTTGTCAACACAATTCGGCAATTGATGGCTTTTGGGCACTATCGATTATCGAGAAAGTTCATTAATTCGGGGGATTTTTTAATATCGGGAATAATTTTTCACTCTAAAATTTTCCCTTTTTCACTTCTCTAGTAGAGAAGTTGCAGAGCATTTGGCCTTCTTTGAATTTTCCCTGTTCCCAAGGCTAAAGAGACTCTTGAGAAAACGGCAGTTTGCGTTGACTGAGGAGATAAAAACCGAAAGAGTGAGAGAGAGAGAGAGCACTTCAGAACTGCTTCGGAAATTGGAGAAAAAAAATCTGGCAAAGGTGAGGAGAACCTAATTAGGGGAGAGCAAAACAGAAATTGCTGAGCAAATAAAAATTTTTGGGGAACAATTTAATTCCGGTATTTGTTGTGTTTATCCCCTGAATGCTTATCGTAATAAAAAAAATGAGGGCATTGGCATTATACCCTTGGCTAAAAAAATTTCTTGCAGTCCAGTCACGAATATTCCAAAGGAATTTAATTCGAACGGAAATTGCTTTTATCGATAAAAGATTCCTGCAATTAGAAAAATTTCCGAAAACGAAAACAAGTGGCATCATTTAAAATACCTGATTTTCCCCATAAATATCAAGACAAAAATTTATTCACAATAGAAGGAATGGGAGAAGAAAATTAAAGTCCCAATAAATTCCTATTTGGGTTGTTTGTCTTGCTGATGGTTGTGAAGCGAGCGGGATAAAATTAGTACGGAAATGCTTAATAATTGTACGAACTTCGCTATCAGACTTATTTATTTTCAAAGTGAATTTCCACAATTTTGTGGTACATTTTTAAGTATCTTATAGCGTACCGAATTTGACCGAAGCTACATGATTTCAAAGGTATTTTTGTATAGATAAGCACAATATAAATATTTGTCTCCAAGTTTTTTTTAATTTGTTTGCAATGCGACAACAAAGTATGTCTGTCTTGTTCACTGTGAACTCCCATTTCCGCATGCAACGGGTATTTCTTTAAGCGCTTTCCATCTTCATATTTAAAGTATATTATGAGATATCAAAATAACTTTTGCTGCCAGTATTTGTGGAATATCACACCCTTCAAATGACAGTTCAAATGTGCAATTTTTAATGACTCTGGAGCAGAAATCAGGCTGATGGGATTTTTTATGTTGGCAGTTAGGATCGCACGATCTCAGTAGCCAGTTCACATCAACAGAATATTCAATGTGACATAAGCTGTGTCACACGTAGCGCCGCCCTATTGCAAGCACACGTCTTTGATATTCAGATAATCCAATTTAGGCCAAGAAAAGTTGGTTGTGATGGCCTGGCCAACGTCCTGCTATTCTCCTGATCTTGCGTTTCTTCAAGGTACAGGTGTTGGTCGATCATTTACTAAATAAGTGGAACCAAATGTATCCACTACATTGCACATGGTCCTCTCGGTAGGAGGATTATAGCGACCATAAATTGATCGCAATACGTTATCCGAACAGAACACCGATTTTCATAAAACAATTTTTTTATTTACACGCGTTTTTAGTGCAACATCCGTTTATGATGATTTCACAAAACAGCCTAAATGAATGACAACTAATTTGACAGATGGCACTTCAAAGAGATAACAACTATGAACTGTCACATTTCTACAGTATTTGTTGGGAGAACTTTTATTGCATGCACACACCCATACATGCAAACGTAGAAAGAGAGCGAATGCTTTTTGTTGTTCTCTTAAATTGTGAAGTGCCTAGAAGAAATGGAAATATGAAAAGCTATTCGATATATTTCCTAAACTTCAGAAGAGTCGCTCACAGACACACACTCACATACATGCATGTATACGTGCAACAAGAATGTACTTTGACTTTAAATGTCGAAAGGTCGAATTTCGACCACCGGGTGATTTTATCTAAAATAAACACAAACACAAAAATGGTTAGAAAATTTTTCACATTTTAACAACAACATTTTTAATATTTAATTTTTATTCTTTTGTTAATAAATTTGTTTGAATTGAAACGAAAAAAATATTTGCATATGCAGCACATATTTTGCATGTTTTTATCTAAGCAAATTTTTGCTTAAAGAATTCAAGAATTCAGCGAAGAAAAAAAACATCGATTTCATTACCCAAATGCGCCATCATGCCATTCACAATAAATTCACACATACTTTTCTGATACAAACACGCACACCCCCATGCATTTTTAATTACATTTAAAACGCATAAACAATCAGCAGCAGCAGCGGCAGCAACGGCAGCAACAACTACAACAACGTGAACAAAATTGTGCCCCAGAAAATAATCTGTAAACAACGCAGGCAGTCAGGCGAAAGCTCGACAAAAAAAATTTATAACGTCTGCTATTAGAACAACAACAACAACAACTGCAATTACAACAATGACAAATTGTTTGTGAAACAATTAATTATGTAGAAATGTTGTTGGTGTTGTTGGTGTTGTTGGTGTTCAAATTCAGAAACAAGAGCAACAAGAATGGTCAGTTGACTTCGCTTTGATTTTGTAGAAACGAGCACAGTGTTGCTCACGCGAGGAAGTTTCTGCTGCTTATTTTTGGAGTTTGTAGGAGAGAGGGGATAGTGGAGAGGAGAGTGGTATTTGGTGGGGCGCTGTTTGTACTCGTGAAATTCGTTTTGTTGCGCCATTCGCAATTTCTATTGTTTGTCATTTCTTTTCTTTCACTGCTGCGCTTTCAAAAATATTTTAATAGTTTGAAAACAACAGAAATTCAGTCAGCTTCAAAAGGGAATTGAAGAATTGAACTGAAATTTGGCAGCACTTTCTCATGTGAACCTCGAGTTAGCATCCACAACAGACTCGTATGTTTATTCGCAATATATTGAGCACTATGGCAACGTGCGTAGTGCGGGGCGGCCAATAATTTTCATCGATTTAATTTCCCTTAAGCAACTACAGGCTCTTTTAATCGAAAAAAAGGTATGCTCAATTTTATTCGTTAACACAAACTAACACGGAAGAAGTAACTCTTTCAAAATAACTCACTGTAAGCAGTGCTGCCACATCTTTTCTATATAACAAGTCAGTGTGTTTAAAACATGTTTAAACATAACGCGCCCGTTAATACAAATGCATTATGGATTTTTAAATTCAGGTTAAATATTGAAAACTTAGCACCAACATGATCATTTAAACAACAGCAAAATCATGAAATCATGTGTTGATCCATTCTGCTGGTACAATGTAATTTTGATGGTTTTCATAATTAATTTAAAGGGCTGCAACTCTCTATTGAAACAAAAAATAACAAAAATAAATCGTCTATTATTAATCTCGATAAACAGCACAATCACAAATATTCCCTGGGAATTTCTTTCCCACAGTAAAATATTATCCCAAAAACAAAAAAAGAAGTGGCATCATTGAATCATCAAATGCATTGAGGATGCCGGATTTGATATGGCCATTCCCATTGGGAATATTTTTCCATAATAGCGGGAATACGAAAGAAAATTATTGCAATAACGTCAAGACGTTGAAATATTTCCCTTCCAATCTTCATCTTTCAATTCTCTGATTCACAACAACGCGAGTCAGGTATTAAAAAATATTTCCACAAATCCAACAAAAAATTATCGCATTCGATAACTTTCCATCGATATCGATACCCCCTGATCACACTAATTTAAAAATTAAAGCTGCCCTTAGAATTATTGTTTAAGAAAAAAAAACAACCCAAAACAAATTCAGCACATTTCAACTAAAAACACAATCGAATTCATTCAAAAAGAATTTCTGGCTTTTCAAAATATTCAGCATTTAACACACAAAAACAAATTATGATTTATTATATTTAATATATAATAAATCTAATAATAAATAATAATAGAAAATCATAAAATTTAAAAACAATATTTTTCAGACAGGCTGCATGAACAAATGCAAGTGTGTTAAACAAGTCATTAGTCATTCGAACGACTGACAAGCTGGTAAATAATAAAGGACGGAAGACGTCAGAGCCAGTAGTTTCACTGTTAACGAGCAAGAGAGCACGTTCTTGTACTCATTTAATAATTTACAGAAAGAACTATATGAATGATCGTAGAACATCATTAGCTAAATTTCAATTATGAGATGCATAATTTAAGCACAATTAAATAAAATAAATTCACAATGAATTGCATGTCACGTTTTATTGTTAAAAAAAATTAATTCAAATAGATAATTTATGAATCATCTTCATGAAGTCTATCCCAGAACCAGTGTAAGTGAGTGAAGACACTAAAACGGTACAATAAATATATTTTTTTAGACTTGATCCTTCGGGGGGTTGCTGAGACCAAAACCGTACAAATAAACAGCAAATTTATTTTATTAAATAGAAAGGAGTTTTAAAAAATATTAGTCAACTAATAGTAATATAAAATATATTATAAAATATATAAAAAATATTCTGTCTTAAAGCCTCTTAAATGTATCCCAATAAATAATTTGCCTCTAACGAAAAATGATTTTGAAATATTTTTTTGCGAATTGTGAGGCTCTCAGAAACTCGTCATAATTTTGTTTCCATTGCATTAATTACAACTTTTCCAGTGAACTGATAGTTTTCAGCCGAAATATTGACAAATAAAACTTTTATATTCTACTAAAAATTCGTTATCTTCGAATTTTGTTTTGGAAAAAATTATATTTAAGAAAACAATGCAGGACTTTTTGCAAATATTTGAACTTCAGCTATAAACTTTTGCCTGACTATATGTTTTTAAAATTTTCTTTTTAGAAAATAATAAACGGGAGAAATTTGTGATTTTATTTTTGAAGATGAAAGTGTAGCGACTTTCGAAAACAGCTGTTCTGCTCTGCTGTGTAAGTTGAATAAAACTGATGTTGACTTCCTTTGTGCCTTTGAATATTTATCATCATGTCTTTCTGAGATTTTAACTAAGTTAGAACAATTTAGCCTATACAAATATTAATATAGAAATTTTAAATTTTTAAACATTTTATAAGTTTTAACTAAATAAATGGATTTTAATCAACAAAAGTTTACATCCTGCTTATTTATACGACTGATTTGTGATGTGACTTTGCTATTAGCAAAACAGAGAACCAAATTTTGGAAGAAAAGCTTAAGGGAATTTTTCTTCAATGACAAGGCTGCAAACAAAAAAATTGTTGTTCCGTCTTAAAGTCTGTGCTATTAAATATTTCCAGATAGATTATCTGGGTTTAGTGAAAAATATTACAAATACAGGGAAAATAGTACAAAAGTCCAACAACAATAAATGGGAAAATTTGTAACACTTTTATTTAGCTGTTAATCTATACAAGAAAGGATTTATCTTAGCACATAAAATGTGACTCTGCTATTAGCAAACCATATAATCTGAATTGGGAAGAGAAGTTTAACGACTGTTGAGTTAATTGGCAACGCTGCAATCAATATATTCTTTTCTGTGGTCTTAAATATTTCCAAATATATTATGAGCGCCCGATTTTCGGGATTGTTAGAAATTTCTTTGGGAAATAAAAATTTTATAGCATTTTGTTGCTTAAGACTTTTTATGACGCCTTAAACGCTTTTTATAATTTTTTTTTTGCTAAGAATTTCAATAGAAGAAAAGTGTGATGCTTGCATTTATTTATAATAAATTTTAATATAATGGGCAGATCCAATTTTTTTTTTTTTGCTAAATCCTTCAATACGTGGTGAGAGTTTAAAATTACCAAACCTTAAATCTGTCGAAGTGATATTTTTGTAATAAAAAAATAAGATAAAGAATACGATAACGCTGAATCTGGCTCCCATCGTTGCTAATTTAACAGCTGAATACAATTTAATAGCAGCATGTGAGTGCTTTAAATATTTGAAACCTTTAAATATTTCAAACTGGTTCTCAAGCGATACATTTCTTTTGTGTTTCGTAATGACTATAGAAACTGGTGCTCATATAATATATAAAATCTGATTTCAAAAGCTTTTCCAGAATACCCAAACATTTTGTATACGCAAAACATTTACGTAAAAACAAGTACATGTAGCAGATCTGAGTCATACGAAAAAAATTATTTAATATTCTCAAAAGCAAATAAAATATCAAAGTTCAATAGCGCTGTTAGTTATTTTATACACAATTTTAAACTTTTTTTTTTCTTTTTTTAATTTTGTCTCTAATAAAAATAACCGCATGTTTTCCATTATTTTCCATAAAGAGGCTACAAGCAAATGAAATAAATAGTTTGCCGCCATAAAGACAAGAGCAGAAAATATTGAAAAAATTTGCAATTAAATTTGAAAATATTGTATTTAAGTTTTCCCAAATTTATTATTATACAATATTACGTGTGCTCCGGTTTGAGAGCATGTTCTTCTGCTGATTCAAACAATTAAATGCATGAATAATTTTGTTGAAAACCGCTTTCGGCACCATTGCGAAATACATGCAATAGCCACAACTTTTTTTTATCATTATAATTTTTTTCTTATTTAAACAACAAGTGTGAAATATTCACTAAATCATAATAGCAAAAAAAAAATTGCTGTTGTGTAGCCTTAAATGAATAAAGTGATTTCCTATTTTTTTTCTTTTTAAGTCGTAAATTAAGACGGATCACTCGACTCGTGTTTTTATAGTTGGCTGGTTAATTCGAGTTATGATTAATCGGAGTAAATAAAACGAGTTGGCCTTTTACAAGCTCAAGTTCGAAGCAACCGGAATTTCTATTACAAAAAAAAAAAAATTTTAATAATTTAAGGTTTTCAAAATATAAAATTTTTTGATTTGTAATAAAAAGGATTTTTGTGTAAACAGTGTGTTAAAGGTTGGTGGTGTTTGGGTGCATATTTGCCTGAAAAAGCGTTGCCACTAAATACATATTAATTCAGATAAAATTTTGTTGAGTTTAAAAATTTCCTATAACATCGTATTCTATGCCACTTATGGCGTAAAAACTATTTCACTTAAGAAACACGCAGTTGTATCAATATATTTTACTTAAGTGCTCACGATTTTTTCGTTCAAATGTTTGCCAATTGTGAACGCACCTTTTTTATTTACAGTTAATTTTTTTTGTGTATGGCAACTCTGAAATTTGTCTTTTCCTATTATTAACAATGTAGCGCTTTTAGCAAATCGTTAAATTTTTTTAGTTTCTATGGAACAGAATATCTATTTTATTGTAGAAAGAGCTTGTCCTGCGTTTCTTGCGATATCAACAGCCTTAAAACATTTTTGAATGTCTTGCTTTTTTTTAATTCTTGCATATTATATAAATGCAACTGCTTTTCAGCACATATAAAGCTCTAAACACTTACGCGACAGCAGACTTCACAACTTCACGGCTTCAAATGCTGCCAACTTCAAATGCTGCTCTGAAGTCAGCTTCATAATTATTTTGAAGACAGCAACAACATAATAATCAACAAAATAATATTGACAAAAATGAACTAATAAACGAAAACAAAATTTATGGAATTAAAAATGAACAGCTGTGTATTTTAGCAATACAAATTTTAGGGATGCCGCATTTATATTTTATAATGAATAATATTAAAGTTATTGATAAAAACTGTAATAATATCACAAAAAACTATAAAAACATATACATTTATTTCTTTATTGTATTTTTGTAATTTTATTTTATGTTTAATATTAAGAAATACAGTTTTTGTTCTAATTTGTCCAATTTATATATATAATGGCAACTCTATATTTGCTTATTGCTGCCCGTCAAAATAGAAAATAGCCTAAGTTGGCAGCAGCAGCAAATGCTGTTGTGCAGTCCTGCTGCTGTGCTGCCGTCAAAATAATCGTTTTCATTTAAACACATGCATTTTATTTTTGACATATTGCTGCTTGCTGTCTGCTGTCGTCTATGTGTTTAGAGCTTAAATTTGAATTGGAAAGAATTTTTAGCAGGCAACCTCTTTCAGCTAAGCTTCGCTTATGTCGAAATGTTTGTGCAAAGCTAAAAACAGAAAAAGGGGATTTGCCGTTGCTAAATAAAAGCCGAGAACACGTTATGGGATTTTTTTTTTTTGCCTGCAATAGCAAACACACTCGTGTGCAGTAGTGCCAACATGTATCATTTTCGCATATTCTGTTCTTTGGCATTGACTTCCAAACTGTAAATTTCCAACTGATAACACAACTGAGATGTCACAAAATGGCCATAGTGTGTTCTTGGCTTGACTTAGATAGTTGAATGCCATATTGTTTTGTCTTGGCTGTAGTTGCGGATGTATTTGCTTACAAGGGAAATTATCTTCTTCTGTTTCAAACTCAAAGTCAAGCTATGCAAACTAAAACAAAAGCTTAAATTAATAATGAGAAATATTTTAAAACAATACAACCTTAAATCTACGCGAAACGCGGTATATTGGTGTATTGTGTTGCGTTGTTACGTTTACTTTGTTGTGGCTAAAACAAGCACATCTGTCAGGCATGCATGATATTAAGTTGTTTATTCAATCTTTTAATAACCCTACTCTGCAGGCTCCTGAAGTAAACAATGCTTAATTCGGATAATTGTACAGTTCATGTTCATATTAACATATTGACTTGATAAATTAAAAAAGTTATGAAAAACTTTGCTGGTTGCTAAAATCCTCTGTAATACACCACGAACATTTGCATGTTGCTGGTCATGTACACATTTACAATTTATGTAGATGAAGATACATAAACACGCACACACACACACACACTCACATTTGTATGTGTCCGTTTATGTGTGTTTGCAAGTTTCTATGTATGCAGGCTTTAATGTTGGCCATGTTGATGGTTGCAATTGCAAATGTTGGCATTGATTGGTTGCCAATTAAATAACCTTTTAACGCGTGTATGCTGCTGGGTTTTGTATAGATTTTACGTAAATTTTTTTTTTCTCTTGAATATCTTTGAATGTAATTGAAAAACTCTCGTATATATTTACATACACCCGTATCTGTTCTATTTTTCATTTAATTACATTTTATTGAAGTGTGACAAATATTTAATGAATTTTTTTTTTTCTTCGTTTGTTGTCATTTTATATAAAAATATATAATAAGAAAACATTTAATTAAAGGTAATTAATTTAAATAATACAAAAATTAATACAAATTTCCGGTATAACAATGAAACTAATGAAATATGTATTTGAGATTTTTGAGGGGGGAAAAAAGTGCCCTAAAACTTTTCATTTTGAAATAAGAACTAGAATTTATAAAATATATTTTTTGGTATTTTTTTCTTAATGGAATTTTAGTTGAAAACAAATCGGAATGTGATTTATTGTTGTACTCGTAAAACAACAATGAATAATAAAATCAATGATACAACTCTTGTTATTTTTAATTATATTTCACACTTAAGTACTCATGTCAACACCCATTCGAACGGGTGTCTCAATGAGAGTGAGCTTTTTATATTTTTATATAGTTTTAATACTTGTTTTGTACATGTGGCAACGCCTGGGACGATTTTTGAAAATGAAGCGCTTGACAAGAGAGCAACGCATTGATTATTGCCGTAGAGAATATTTTATTCCGCTCCTAATCGGAATATGTAAAAGTCCAACAATAAAAAATATCGCATTGATACCAGCAAATTTTTGTTTTTATTTAAAACTGTTTAAGTCCATTCCTGCCTTAAATCTAAACTATGAACGATACGAATATCAACTTCTTTTTAGAGGAATTTAATAAATAAATGATAATAATAAATTTATTAAACTACAAATATTTTTGTTGTACACTTTTATGTACTTCAACGTGTCTCGAAATATTAATGAAACGCACATGACTTAAGAGGTATTTTTGTGTAGACGAGCACAATAAAAGCATTTTCTATTTAAATACTTTTCAAAGCACAAAATAATGGATTTAAAAATATATATGCTTGAAATGAAACATCAGTATAGTTTGAAAGTACTCGAGAGAGTACAGGAGAGAACGAAGGTGCTACTCGATGAAAGTAAAGTAGCCACCATTATTGACTCGGAGAAGCATCGATGCACCGAGAGCAGAGTTTATTTTTTTATAGAGGCATAAAAAATAAGTTGGCAACACTATAGTTTGAAAGTACTCGAGAGAGCGAAGGTGCTACTCGATGAAAGTACAGTAGCCACCATTATTGACTCAGAGAAGCATCGATGCACCGAGAGCAAAGTTAATTTTTTTATAGAGGCATAAAAAAATAAGCTGGCAACACTTATTTAACTGCCGGCCATTTTGTCAGCTGTCAAGTGATTTATTTCAAGTTTAATTGGCATTTCAACTGACGGCGCGTAACGCTTGTAATTTGTGAAAATTTATTTTGAAAATTATGGTTCTCTTTGAAACGTGTATCGCGCGAATTTTGTCTGGCGTTGAAGCCCGATTTTGTTTGAACGATGGGCAGGAAGTTTGGTTTTAACAAAACGGTGCGACATGTCACTCAGCTCATGCCGAAATTGATTTATTAAAAAAAACGTTTGCCATAGTTTCATGTTTCGAACCCGGGAATTGGCCTCCGAGATCGTGCGATTTAGCGCCACTAAACTACTTTTTGTAGCGACTTCGCTAGGCAGCGCCAATTACACCGAAACCGTTAACCACTTGGAGGACAACATTCACCGCGTTATTGCCGACGTACGGTCTGGAAAATGTCATCAAAAATTTGAACTACAGATCAGACTAAGTCCGTGCCAATCGTGATGGTCATATGCCAGAAGTCACATTGAAATTATAACGCCAGGAAATCATCTTTCGAATAAAGTGAATTTCGAAGTTCTATAACTCCATTGGAAAAAAAACTCTGTAAAATGTTCAGGTGATATTGGGGAATTCGTGCCCAAAAATTTACTATTTTTTGCGAGCTACGCGCTCTTCCTTTTGTTGTGGAACTGCCAGTGAACCGCATCACAGAGAGAATTTGTTCTCTCTTGAGTGAAATAAATTCTCTACAAAAATATATAGATTTCCTTTAACCAAGTGAATCCAGAACTGTATGAACAATTTTGCGTCAGCCTGTACCAACAATTCGATGGTTAAATTCAACTTAACCAAACATTTTATTTACGACAAACTCACTTACGGGAAAGTTGAAAGTATTAAACCAAAATATTAATTAATATCACCCATAAATGCTTTATCGCTAACGAAGCTGCGGCATTCAGCATTAAAGTTGGACTACTTCCAAGTGCGAAGTATGTGAAGAATGCGACAACGTACAGCATTCAAATATAGACATGACGAAACAAGCGAAAATGCTATTGAAAGCTTATTTTTAGGGTTCTTGAAAAGAATCTTTTACTTTTTTATTTAAATAAAAAGTGTATTTTCAAAACAAATCACAATAGTTTAGAACAAATCACAATAGAGAAATTCTTAAATCACATAATTTTTAATTGTCGAATTTGCAAAATTTTAACTCAAATAAAATCGTTTAACTTGTAAAATTTTTTTCTGTGGCCAACCCACAGATTTTTTTTCATGAACTACGTGCAGCGGTCTCAGAAGCAGCCAGATTGAGAGGAAAGGGAAGCTGCTCGAGTTGTACGAAGTGGTACATTTTGATAGGGGAGAGTAGGTCATCGGAGACGGCAGTTCAGCCAATAAAAAATAGAAGAAGTCGAATAAGTGGTGCCCGTCTGTACTTGTAACACGGTTTCTGAAGCTTTCAAAATCTCAAAAATTCAAAATACTGTTCCAGAGCAGGAAAACTGAAACTCATATTTATAATAGTCTTTGTTTTTGTTAATCAAACCTATTTTGTACTTCAGAGAATATTTAAAAATTGTTATTAAAAATCCAGGAAAATCAAAAAGTTCGATGCCAGGATTGGACAATTGAATTTTTTTAAAACACAAAAGTAATCAATTTTGAAAAAAGTTTCTTTTCTGTATCAATTAAACATACTTTTGAAAGAAATTTATTAGGACTAGAAATTAGAAAATATCTCCAGGGCTGGAGAATTTTAAGGAAATTATTATTAAGCCTACTATTTAATTAGCACAATTTATATTTCAGAAAGATATTTAAATTAATATTAAGATTCAAAAAAACATTAAAAATTTGATTCCAGGGTTGGACAATTGAAATTTGTTTAGTACATAGAAGTAACTATGCAAAACAACTTGTTTGTTTTTTTTTTATATAAAACATTCTTGATATTTTTGAAGGAAATTTATTAGTACTAGAAATCAGAGAAGCCAAAAGTACAACTCCAGAGCTGGAAAACTGATTTTTTTTTCTTTTTTTAATATTAAAGTATTTAAATAAAACAATTTTTTTAATAAACCTATTTTATATTTAAGTAAAAAATTTAAACTGATAATAAATTTCAAAACCCGATTCCAGGGTTGGACAAGTGAGTTATTTTTTGATACATAAAAATAACTCAAATAATTTTTTTTTTGTTTCAAATCAAACATATAAGACATTTTGTGAAGTAAACAATTATAGAGTACTGGAGTTCAGAGAAGCGCAAGCTTCAGTAACAGAGTTGGATAATTGAATTTTTTTATTTTATTATTATATTATTTGTTTATTTATTTATTATCATTGTTAATATTATTATTATTATTATTATTATTTTTGGTAATCAAACATATTTTATACATGAGAGAGGAATGAAAGAGGAGTTGATTGTTATTAAAAATTAAACACTATCAAATATATGATCCCAGGGTTGGACAATTGTATTACTTTTTTTTTGGGATAAGATAAGATGTAAAGAGTGATTTTTATGGAGTGATACAAGTTTAAATCACAATAAAACATATTAATATATTTTTGATATCAATGAAACGGTCTTTATTGGATAGAAAATTTTATAACATTAATGTTTGAATATGATTTCGGCCATGTGGCCGCCACGGCTGACGCGTACAAGGCGAAATCTGGAACACCAATTTTCACAAAGAGTAACATTCTGACCATCATCGTTTTTGAAGACATATGGGCGAATGACTCCGCCAGCCCATAAAGCGCACCAAACAGTAAATTTCTGTGGATGGTGTTTCGACAAAAGCTTGGGGATTCTCCTCACTCCAAATGCGACAATTCTGTTTTGTTATTGTTCTTCGAATTATCTGCTCTGAGGGACGATTATGTACGCCATAAAATGGACGAAGTGCACGATAAGTTTGACGAACAGAGCCAGTAATTTTCAAAATTTGCACGCATTGCTCTGGCGTAAGTCGATTCCATGAAATGAAATGTGAAAGCAAACTAAACAAAAAGCAACATCAGTTGTTAAATGGATGGTCAAATAAAGCAGTGATGCCAACTCAAAGTTGTATCACTCTATAAAAAAACATCCTACACTGTCAATAGTCCAACTAAATTATTTTTAAACAATAATAAAATCTAAAATACGTTTCCAGAGCTGGAAAACTTAAGCTTCTTTTTGGTATATCTAAATTAAATATTTTTTTTATTAAAAATTTAAAAAATATTTATTAAAAATATTTATAATTTAAATACTCCATTCTTCCTGCACTGCAGGATTTATAAAAAATTATTCAAAAAGACAGTTAGTTCCTGGGTTGGAGAACTGAAACTTTGTTTGATACACAAAAGTAGCAAACATGCGTACGTCGTTGAAGATTCGGCACAGCCGAGTATAGCACTTCTTTTTTTAAATAAAATTACAGTGACTAACGAAAATTGCATTGAAATTATTATCTAGTCTTAAGTTAATAAGCCTACCCTCACAATATTTGCAACATTTTGCTGGTGGTTCATCTGACTCATCAATGACCGGCATGGTCCCCCGCGAAGGCCCACACAGCAAATGTTGGAATTTTTTATAAAAATTTTCTAAACATCAGCACAACACGTCAACTATTTTCAATAAGTCTTATGCAAATATATATTTTTTATAAGTTCGTTTATCTTTTCTTATACGAAATTGAAATTGGAATGTTGTTTATTTCAAAGAAATTTTATTTATTTCCCCTGGTAGTTTTCATTTTTAATTTTAAACTTATTTTTCTTTTCAGATATAAACTTTTTATTCTCAATTTAACACATTTAGCTAAATATACTTTTTCTTTCTTTAAATTTAAACAACATTGAATTTAAACAACATTGAATTAATTAAATATTAAGCACTGGTTTTTTTTGCAAACTTTTTCTTTTTTTAAAAACTTTTCTATTTTTCTTTCTTTATAACGAATAAAATTTCTTAATTTATGGAACTTTTCAAAATGGTATGTTTGATTGAATTGCATGTATTTATGATGTTTATTTTTTATTAAATCGATTTTAATTACTACATATTTTATATATAATTTTTCATTTTCATTTCAAGTAACATGGGGGATGGCAATTTTCATGTTTCGTAATTTTTGTTTTATTTAACTTAACATTTATAATTTTACAAAAATATTTTCTCTTGTTACAATTCTTTTGCATTTCATTTGGGATTAAAATATATAATTTTCTATCTTCTTTAAAGCAAAAATTAAAATGTGTATGCGCGCTTTTAAAATTCAATACGTTTTAATGTGAAACCTCCGCAGAGACCACTGACACGATTTTTTTCGATTCGAAATTAATGTTTCATCAGAACACATATACTAACACACACACACAACCAGCAAATATTTACGAAAATAAAGTTTTCTTTTTTGAGGAAAATTTTACTCGCACAAGTGTTTAAAGAAAATTCATTTTCAACACAAAATCTTTTCAAATCGCATCTAGAAAATAAATCAAAGCCAAAGAGCACGTTTATTTCTTTTTTTCCTTTATGCTCAGGAAATATTCGAAATCGTTTGAAAATTTTGAAGAAAAAAAAAACACCCCGTGCGTTGAAGAGATATAAAATTGTTCTGGTTTTCTTAATTTTCTTGTGGTACTTCAATTTTGAAAACCGTTCGTATGCTGCTCTTTTTTTCTTATTTGAAATGAGAAATCTCTTTCGTAGTGTCTGAATTCTCTTTAATTTTCTTCTTTTTTTTTACAAAATTTCGAAATTTTTCGAACATCTATTATATAAAATTTAATTTGGCGTTTACAAAAAAAAATTTGAAAAAAAAAACATTGTTGAGCAAAAAAGCCACCATAATAATAAACAAGTAGTTGTTTTTCCTTTTAACAATGTGAAAATGATGATCATGATGATGAACGATAAAGAAAAGATACAAATCGGAAAGAAAAGTGCCAAATGTCAAGTTGAGCAACAGCAAAAAAGAACAACAACAACAACAACAACGCACAGCAAAAAGAGGTGTGAGTGTGTTATTTACAAACGTTTTTCTTTCAATTTCTTATCTTCTAAAAGGTCTTACTGTACTTTTAATGATGTCGAACGTGACCGCAATATATATACTCTTAAAGCGAAGAATTAGTCAAAATAAAAAGATTTTTTCAAACACCACCAGCCTATTAATTATAATTCAATTTCATATAATAAAGAAACTTGGATTTTAATTGTATTATATATCTCTGTGTGAACTGGCTGTGTGAGGATCTTCTAGCACACACTTTTGACGCACTGATAAGAAAATTTTTTTGATGTCGAACGTAACATATTTTTTTATCTTGGACCAGCACTCACGGAATGAACCCAAATGCATCTGCATTGTGGTAGAAATAGAACGCAGGAGACAGTATCAAGAGGACAGGGAATAATGTTCAGTGTTCTTCTGAGTCGTAGATCACTTCCGAATCGAATTATTGCTTGGCCCTCCTAACGTGTGTCACCCTTGTGAGAAAGCTAGGACAACAACCTTCCAAAACAATACATTCGATTAGAATATGTTTCTAAAGTCTCATCCTCCTGCATATGCAAACAGCATAGAGGTGAGTGCACCGGTTTAAACGACTAGTAAGAAAACCAGTGCTCACTCGCAGGTCGTTTTTGCTAATTTAAAGGCACCCTTTAGAGATAAGGGTTCTATTAATGCCCCTCCTTTGTCTCATACCTGGAGGAACAAGCTAAACCTCCATTGCTGCCAGGGTCTTATACCCTCTTATTAGCATTTAAATCATATTAAAAATACCATCAATTATTTGCAATTGCAAAACCTTTTCCAATCATATTGACTTCCATAACTCTGCCTATTAGTTTTGTACGAAACAGTTTTATTTAATAAACACGTACATGAATCATAACATTTTTCGTTATTAATTAGTGGTTACGTTTTTTGGATCAAATATTTTATAAGTGTGAACGTACCTTTTGATTGGAGAAATGAGCTCTTAATTGGTGCCGTTTCAAACAAACAACAACGTTGTGGTTGTCTGTGTTAAATTCGGTGCTGCCAAGTTGAATATTAAAAACAGCAACTTCCAGCACAGCCGCATATTTTTCTTGATTTTTATATAAAATATTGTAGTTTGAAAGCATTTTGTAAGTAATTAAATAGTTTCAACATGCTCATTTAAAAAATAAAAGACAATTTCCAGTTTTTTTCCAGGTACAAACAAAACCAGTTGTTGTACAGTTTGTCAATTAATTGTTACAAAGAGTGCCTAAAAGCACTCATATCTCAGGGAAATTGAATTTAGGTTTGTCAAATTTATTACACAATATGTGAGTTGAGAGCTGAAATTTATGTCCTGAATTTATTAAGCCCGCTTATGGGTTTTATTGCTAAAACCAGGTTAAAATACTATTAGAAACGTTTTTATTTTTTTGAATTTTTCTTAATGCTAAAAATAGCAACGAAATAGAAACATTTTTAATAAGAATTTCATTTATTGAACAACCGCAAAACATAAAACCTTTAATGTTTAAAATATATTTATTATATGAAAATATGTATGCACACATACATACACATCTACAGGCATATAAATAAAATTCCTTTAACCGTCTTCTCTCAGTTTAATGATTCATAAAATTAGAAATAATAAAAATAATTTAATTTTTTATCACTTTACCACATTTAAAGGAGCGAAACAACTTTCTATTATGGGATTGACACAATTTGACACGTCATCATGACTCACCTGAAAATAAAATATAAAAAAGTCTCTATTAAAAACAGGATCATAAACATAAACAATTTGTACATGAATGTAAATGTAATAAAAAAAAAATATCATAATAACAGTTGTTAAATATTGTATTCCAGGGATGGAAAATTAAATATTTATTTAAATAATGCAAAAGCCATTCTATCTCTTGTATTCATTTAGAACAACGACAATTCTATGACAATCGTTTAGGAAAGTCCCAATACAACCATGCACATTGGGGTGGCTTCATATACGTTTGTGCAAAAACTATTAAATGGTGCTACATCAAACTAAAGAATAAAAAACTCTTAACAAGTTTAAACAAAAATTTGCCACACCCAGCGCCCATTCAATCGAGATCGTTTCTCGTATATTTATGTTTTCATATCCACGCAGTGTCCTTATTTAGTGAATAAAATAAAAAAATCGAATGCTTATTTTGATGAAAATTGGCCACGCCCACTGCCCATGCAATCCAAACCGATTTATTTGCATAAAACTCTCTATTCAATCGTTTCTTTTTGCGTTCCTCTAGTTTGGCATTCACAGTTTCTGGAGCAAAAAACACATTCCAACATTTTTCAAAATTATCCACGCCCACCGCCCATGCAATTCAAATCGGTTAGCTCTCTTAGATACTCTCTCTATCCAAGTGAAAATTTTCTTATTCCTTTACTTAATTGAATAAAAAAAAATTCAAGGCAAGTTTAGTAAAAAAAAACCCTGGCCACGCCCATTTCCCATTTAGTTTAAAGAGGCTATTTTTATAACATTTTTTTCTTCTCTCCAAACAACTATTCTAATTCCATTTTTTACTATATAAAAAGGACAACCCGACATTAGTCAAAGTTGGCCACGCCCACTGCCCACACGGTTCAAATCCTTTTATGCACATAGAATTTTCTCTGTCTAAGTAAAAGTTCTCAAACTGGGAACCTTTTACTTCCTGGAACAGAAGAAAACAATGCAAGGCAAATTTAGTTAAAAAAACAACAGCCACGCCCATTTCCCATTCAATTCAGATCGGCTCTTTTTATAAAAATGCTTCTCCCCAAACAAGTGTTCTAGTTTAGTGTATACAGTTTTTAGAATGAAAAAAGGACATCTAAAAATTTATCAACATCCGCCACGCCCACCACCCATACAATTCAAATCGTTTTATTTGCATACAATTTGTTTAGTCCAAGCAAAAGTTTTCAAAATTGCAATTTTCTACATCTTCTGCATGGCGAGTTTATTCAAAATCTGATACGCCCACCGCCCATTTAATCGAAATAAAGTTTTTACCACAAAATGTTTTCTACACAAGCATGTCTTTAAATTTAGTATATCCACCAGATAAAAAGGCACACGTTAGGTTTCATCACAGTTGGCCACGCCCACCCAGCGTCAATAGCATGGCTTCTTCGGAAAATTGAGCCACATCAAAAGTCTTGTTTGGGTGGCTCCTGTTTCAACTTAATTACAAATCTTGTTTGTCGAAGGTCTATTGAATATTTGAGAAATGATTAAGCATGGCAGAATACATCATGGTTTTCCTGCCAAGCAGTTTTCGAACTATTTCAATTAGAGTTTTTTTTTTTTGCCACACGTAATTATTTTTGTAATTTTATAAAAAATTTTCTATCACAGTAAAGGATTCTCAAATTATAATCCTCTGTGACAGGAATTTCAATGTACATACACATTCAGCTCTTTACAAATTCTGTACACGTTGCCAATCTTTTTAAATGTTATTTTGTTCATTTCGCCCCAATGTGCAACGATTTAATAGTTTACACAGCTTCAGTTTATCAACAAACAATCTGTAAAAGTTAAATATTTTTATAATTTTTTTTTCTATTATTTAATATCTTGAGTTACAATTGAACGTGTAACAACTCGATTTAGAGGAGAAATACAAATCGAAAGAAAATGAAAAACTGTTTTGTTTTTACATGAACACGCTGTGACATCATTACCTGACACACTTTCTAACGTTTCATCAAACGTTCTTAAGTCTCTGTACAAACACACCGATTGGCTGACTGGTGAGTGACATTTTAATTTTGTCTTTTTTTTTTCTTTCGTTTATTTATTGAAAAAATTCTTTCGCTATGAATCTTGTATGCAAAAAATAATAAAATTTCTAAAAATGATTCTTGTTTCGATATTCTGTTCTAATGTCGTGCTTTCGTCGAGAATATTTTTTCCGTTTGACGTATTTTGCACTTAATAATATAGTGGCTTGGCTGCTTCATAAAATAACTTTTTTCCCCCGAATTCTATTTTTATTTTCAGTTTTGTTTTTCTTCATTTTAATGATGGATGTAAACATTTCGGTTTCAACTTAATTCGACTATAAAAATAAAACTGTTACGAGAAAAATTATTTTTGTCTTTCATTTTGTTTGCATCCCACTGATATTAAACGTGTTGGTGGTGGGTTGCGCTTAAGGTTGGACGTAGTGTGGGGAAAATAGTATAAATTTTGTCTTAATCATTTTATAATTTCGATGAAATATGCAAAACATAATTTTGGGGCAACATATTTTCATGTTGCACATTTTCCAAATTCTGCAAGACGATCTTATACCCGGGATAATTATTAGTTCCTATTATTTATTTTTGAGCTTTAGTAAAAAAAAAATATGTAAATCATAGACTTTAGGAGCAAACATTTGTTATGTTTCGCACCACTGTGCATAGGTAATTTGTGTTAAAGGAAGTTTCTAACACCCAGTTTTTCTTTAATAATTTCTGTCCAATCGTGCCGCTCGTGGCCACCTTTCGCTGTATTTTACTTCTGTGTTAAATACAATCACCACAGCAGGCCACCGACTACAGCTTGTCAAAATCAAAATACATGTGCGCATATGAAAAAGAGACTATTTTCAAAAAAAAAGCAAAACTGTTGAAAGTGGTTGCCCAGACTAATTTTATAAAACTAAAGCATTAAACACATTCACGACAGCAGGCCACCGACTACAATGATAGCAATAATTGTCGCTGTGTGGTCAGCTACTGAATTATTATGAAAACTACACGACAAAATCAATAACCATGAGATGCTGTTCGTAGTACAATTTTCTACATACGCCACTGTAGCCGCTTTCATATATGTAACATTTTTAAATGGTGTTATTCCAATAAAATATATTTAAAGCCAATGAAATACGACAAATCATTTCATTTGCTTATAGAGTTTTCTTTTCTAGAAAACATGTAACATTTTTTCACTTATTTACTTAAAAAAATGGAAGTTTGGAAAAATTTTAAAGCAGAAATAGTTTTTCGTGATTGATGTTGGATTCATTTCTAATAAATTCCTTATTTTGAAATGACAAAATGTTGCCATTTTCTGTTAAAAAGTGTGAAAAATGTTGCATTATTTTCTAGAAAAGAAATCGACATTAGAAAAATAGTTTTTCATTCCTTTTTGTATAATAAAATAATATATTTTTAAGTTTGCAATAATTTAAATTATTTATATGAAACTGGCAACATTGCATCTGCTTATTGTCGCTCAGCAAAATAGAAATCAGTTTAATTTGACTACAACCACAACAACAGCATGGACAACAACCAGTAGCCGTGTTGCCTGTAGTAGTGAAAATAATTGGGGGATTCACACTGTAGTCATAAAGTCATAAATCATAATATAATAGTACGAAATATATGACTAGTGTGAACAACCTGCCACAACTTGGTCTGCTAAATAAATTTGTTTATATAAACTCTAACAGCTGCTGCCTTGTTATGAGTTGAATAAATTTTTTTGCGGCGGAATAAAGAAAAACGTTCAGTGGCTGCCAGCTACGTAAGTTAAACGAGAAAACTTGTTCACTTGTATATATTTAGTTTTTACGATTTAGTTCTCTTTTGATTTTTTTTTAATGTTATAAAAATGTGATTTAGTGTACAGGCATTCAGGTATGAATAATTTTTAGCCGTTTTTTAGTCGTGATTCATTTATAAGTAACGGCGGCACACATATACTATCGCCGGCTCGCCTAAAGATTTTCAGCCATTCGACTCAGATATCTAGAGCTATTTTATGACAACACAAAAACACAGCTGAAAGAGTGCTATTATTTTATGACTTTTTTTATATGGAGCACAACAACAACACTTTTTAAACCGGTCTAAAAATTTATGATAATATGACTAAATAGCACTAAGTGTGAATACCCCAAATAATTGTTATATACCTACTTGTATTCTATTTTTCACAGGTTGTAGTGTGTAGTCTGCTGTACTGAATGTGTTTAATGCATAAACCATTAAACACATTCACGGCAGCAGGCTACCGACTGCAGCATGTCAAAAATAAAATGCATGTGGTTATATGAAAATAATTATTTTCACGACAACTGGCAAAGCGCCTACTGGTTGTCGTCCATGCTGTTGTTGTGGTTGTAGTCAAATTAAAACATTTAATCAATTCACAAAACTTGTTGTATCATCGTTTATCGTTGTATTCAAAAACAACGATAATGCCTTCCGAATTGTTGAAAATTTTTCAATGTCGTTCTCGTACAGAAACCCTAACATTCAGAGAAAACATTCTTAACTGAGTCAATACAATTATTTTTAGTGGCGATTTTTAAAAATAACTTCTCATGCAAAAACTTATTTTTATTTACATATTTACTGCTGTTGTTCTGTTACTGGTAGCGTCGTTTTTCTTTTTTATTTAATTACTTGAAGAAATTTAAAAATGAAACCTTTGCAACATTTAGAATTTTATAATTAGAAAAATGTTGTTTTCATACAATTTGTTGTTAGTGCAAAAATTGTAAATATACAATATAAAATTAAAGCTGATAAAATTTCTATATTGGATCGGACAGAGCCCTTGTTTAAACGATGTGTGGCACAACAGAATAGTATTTTCGACCACCTGCATTTAATTTGATGAAATAAATCAGTTTATAAATAAACTTGGGACAGAAATAAATTTTTGTTTTCTAAAGAATAGAAAAGAATACGACAACAAAGAACTTTCTAAGTTTGAAGGTATAAAATTGAATTCTTTTTTATGTGAAACATTAGGAAAGCAAGTGATTATTATCGACTTTCAGATAAAATACCCGATAAACTAGCGGATGCTTGTTGAAGGCGCCACATGGTCAATACACTTTGCAAAGCAGGTCAAACCATCCAGTGCCTTAATTTACGAATTTTTATTGAGGTTAGAGACACTTGCAAAAATGTTGTTTAGAAACTTGCCAAAGTTATAAATATACCAACGACTTGGAATACAATCCAAAACCATTTTACAAGTTTGTAAACTCGAAGAGGAGATCAATCATGTACTGAAGGTTAGAAAATAAATGGCTGCTCAGTCCAGCCAGTTGAAAATTAAATTATTTTATATGCTCACTATCAGCCTTGGCCAGGTGATTTGCAAAGCCTATATGAAAATAATGAGCACATGAGTATTAATGATGAGAGCGTAGCAACTCTCCCGTGTAAGTTGCGTAGCACTGGCCGCTGATCTGCTGATCTTTCTACACCCACAACTATCCTCTACTTCCGGCATCAGTAGCGACCAAATAAAAAAACACTCTCCGCTAGGTGTCGCAGTGCCGATCTGTGGATCCTAACATTTGCCTATTCAATTCCTTCCAAATCTATCTGAGAGCCAAAATTATATTTAATAATTAAAAATAACAATTTTATGAGTTCGTTACCTCATCAGCATTCAAAAATTACTGTTGGACATCAGGAATTATTTTCAACACATTTTAGCCTCTATTGATTAACATAAAAAAAGTCCAAAATATTTGATCATTTAAATTCTGCAATAACAACAACAACAACAAAAAAAAAGATTCTGTCACTTTTGCTGGTAAATTTTGTTTTGCGAAAAACTATTAACGAGAACATTTTTGGGTACAGTGACACTGACACTTTTTCTCAAGGTCACATCAATTAAATGAAATTTCTTTTATTTTCACATAAATGTTTTCTTCAAAATTTTGACAAATTTAAATAAACCACTGGATTATGCAATAATTTAAAAACGAATTTATGTTTATTAAAATCAAACAAAAAATATATATAATAATTTTTGTTTTTGTTTTTTTTTTTTTTTTCTATGTAGGAGAAAACTCATGACATGAGATGAATTTAATTTTAGTACGATGCGCCAAAGGAAATGAATTAAATGTTTTTGTGGAAAATTAAATTAAAACCAAATTTATATTTTTGTTTTTCTTGGGAAACATTTTGTTATTTATTGAAGAGAAATTTGTTGCTCCAAAAATAATGATCATAATAGTTTTCACATCGTTTAACATTGAGCGAGAGAAACGGGTTTTCTAATGGATTTTGGCCTTAATAAAATGTGTCCGTTGTTCTTGTTCTGCTGATAGTCAGTACAGTGTAGTACAAAAGTAATTTCTATTAAATTAACTATTTAAGAAAATTTACTTGCTCGGAATTTCAATGGTTTTGACGGAGTTTCAAGAGAAAAATATGTGGAAGTTTTGCAATCCAATTAGAACTTAACGACAGCAGATGGGCTTGAGTTTCCTTTTTAGCTAAAAGAAAATACTAGGAACACATCTGCGACGAAGGACGAGCTTCGTGTAACACGACTGGGCAGAAAGTGGCTATAGAAATTCGTGGTATGAAACACAATAATGACGTGAATATAATTTTTTTTTATAATTGAAGGAGTTGCTCATAGTTTGTTTGACAGTGTGACCATATTAAAATAAATAATAACATTTGAAAAATTAAACATTAAAATACACACTAAAATGTATAACACTATTAACTATTTTTTGTATATTGTTGAAAATAATAAAATAGTTATTCAAGTAAAAAACGCAACATGGTCACATTGCCATAGTTGGAGGCGTGTAGCGAATTTTGTTTGACGCCATGATAGTGTGTAATTTCATATACACAAATGTTTTGTTTACTTTGCGACGAAGGTTCGCAGCAAATTTGTCGCTCGTAACAGATGTGGTCCCACCCTTACCCCTAGAATACTAATGCTATATAATAACGCATAAAAACTAACGCCACCTAAATTGGCGTAAATGGAAAAATAATAAAGTCTACTGTAATTTTCTTTTCATTTCGAAATTGGCTACATTAGACCTCTGGCTGCTTATGCAGCAGGGTTAGTGTTCCAGGGTTAACCGCTTTTGACATAACCAAATTTTTTTTTTACCAATCCTACAGAAACCTGTTAACGGCATTAGAAAAAGCGAAAATAGTAGAGAATATGTGTAAGTCTTATCATCAGAGATGGTGAGTTTCACTTAAACGAAAAGTGAATTTCAAGGTGTTGAAAGAATTCCGTTTCACTATATCAAAAAGTTTCTTAAATAGTTAACTAAGCGATTTGCTTGTCTACAGAATGCATTCAAAGTCTGCGGCGAAAATGTAGCCCTGGGACATCAGGATGACAGGGTAGAATGAATGGTACAGTGGAATAAAAATTCGTATTAAAGCGTTCATTTAGATTAATGATTTAACATGTTCCACTGTTAGTAAAATTAATTTTTTCCCTTCAATGTTATTTAAAATCTATCAACTAAAAATTTTTCCCCCTAATTGATTAAAAAAAAAATTGATTTGTAACCGGCTCATAAAATATCTTGCTGTATGAAAACTTTTTTGTTAGTCTGTTTTATCTTTTCATAAATTAGGGCTAATATGTATGTAGTAAAATTTATGAATTTATTGTAAAAATCATGAATGAAAAAGTGAATTGTAAATTTCAAATATTTAGCTTAAATTGAAAATTTTAATACTTTTTAATAACTTTTTTTATTTTGTTGAAATCCTTTTATATTTTCTTTTTATTAATTTCAAAAAATTTTGTTGAACTATTAGGATTCCTCCTACCTCTTTAGGTAGGAATACTAGGAGTCAGGGGCTAAATTACGGCTTTCAATATCGTTGGAAATTTCATTAGAATTGAAATAGGAATTTCGATCGAAATCGAATACCGTAATTTGGCCCCTGACGGGGCACTTCTTTTGTATCAGATTCTCTCCACCTAAAACACTCTATAACTTCAATTTGCATGATCATATCTGAAAATGAAGCCCAGTGTTTTACATTTACGCCGCACTGTGATGTTCTAATCTATATACGATTCATCACCGTTCAGCCCAAACCATCAAAGATAGCACCCACTATGGGGGATTTTTGGATATTCAAATGCTAACTAAAACGGAGTAAATTCGTTAACTTTACATCTCGTAAATTACTATGGGAAGGACTCAAAGTTTCAAAAAAAAATTTTTTAAATAATTCGATATGTGTTTGATACTTTTTTGGATAAAAATTAAATTTGGTACTTTTTGTACACTCCACACATCTCCTACACCATAGAATATAGCAGAAGCCTTTTTTGCGCCTTTTATTCTTCAGTGGCGACAGCGACTGAAATTATGCTTCACTTAAGAGCGCATTTTAGGAACTTTCTACGTTGGTACTGTAGCGAAAATTCCTCATAGTCCCGGAGCAATGAATCGCATCTTTTTGTCTCAAAAATTTACCGCTCTGACATCAAAAATAACGGTTTCTAAGAGCTTTTGATAGTTACAGTTGCTATTCTGATGAATACAGTTTCTTTTGTCGCTTGCTTTTTCCTGTAAAGATGTCTTTATTGTGTGTGTGTGTGTGTGTGTGTCAGGGCATTACAGCATGCGACCAACGATAAACGTTGTACCTCTTGCAAAAGCATAAGAGTTTCGAAAACGGCAGCATAGCAGAGATTTGCTAAACAGAACAGCCGTGTGAAATGCGTAGGCGTCACAATTTTATGAAAATAAAAATAAAAACAAGAGCATTTACGAGGCACCAACAATTTTAAGGTGAGAGTTTTATCACACTCAGAGATCTAAAATAATTAATTATTCAAACACTTTAATTTGTTGATTCTTTCTTGCGAGAATATTTTATAAAACCCAAAGTGATCAAGCGATTCAACTTCGCGAATGCACAGTTTGATCTTTTAGGCAAAATTTCAAAGTTAAAACGGTAAAAATCTGAATAAAATTTTCAACCAGGAGAAGTTTTTTTTTGTAATTTAGTTCCAAAATATAAAATATTTATTATAATGAATGTGTAGATCGATGATAAGTGTCCGGTGATGTACTGATTTTTGTTACACTGTAACAAACGCTACATTAAGTTGATTTCGGTATAAAATTTTAATTTGTAAAATACTCGTATTTGCTCTATGGACGTTCCCTATTAACAGCAATCGGCTAACGGCATAATTCTTTCAAGTATCTGTTAAATCACATGTTTGATATTCTGCAAATAGAATATCTTTAATACTGAGACCAAAATTTTCATTCACACTGTATTTAATAGTATTTTTATTGATTTTATGCTTATTTTGATATTTTATAACTTTTTCTTTATGACAAAATCAAATAAACTAAACAAATAAATAGAAAAATTCCAAATAAATATATCAATTTAAATACCCGAATTGGAGCAGTAAAACCGCTGATATGTCAAGCCAATGTTTGCGTGGGCTGAGAACACATTCATTAAAAGCGTGCATAAGTTTTGTATTTATTTTTTTTTTTTAATTAACAACATTCCAGATGTGTTATATTTAATTTTTTTTGCGCAACATAAATTATGAATGCGTCCAGTTATATAAATATTGTATGACTCCGTTTAAAACTGAACCAGTAGTTGCTTAGAAATAACTTCCGTTTAAGTGGCTTAAAATGAAGTTTAAAAAGTGGGAACAGTTTGAAATAATTGCAGACACCCGCTTCTTACGAAAATGTTTTTGTTTTTAAAAATATATAAAACTTTTGACAAGCTCTCCAGCTGGTCTTAAATTGACTTTTTGTTAAGATATACAAACATTTCGGAATGTAACCGATGCCGATATATTGTTTTTTTTTCGGGGTACCGGTTTTGCCTATATCGGGATATTTTTTTAAGATTTTTATTTTCTTTTCATTTTCATTATGTTCATATAATTTACTTATTATCAATATGTGTTATACGAGGTCTTTTGGAATTATAAGATAAATTTTCATTATTTAAAAATATATTTATTTATGTATCTATCAGTTTTCACTTTCACTCCCTCAATTGGTAGAGTACCAGCAACAACTTCTTGCTTATGCAGTTCGTTTCCTATAAAAAGCCGAAAGAAATCATTCGTTTATTAGAAGCCAAGATTACTCGTGATATTTGTGAGCCGCTATGTTCAAACAAATCGCCCCAATATGGTCCGCCTCAGACGTACCCGTAGCCATACATTTTTCTTGTTTTTATTGTTAAATAAATTTGATAATATGTAAAAATGATTATTATAAATTATTTTCAATCAAAACAGCTGACTGCGAATACTTGAAATTCTCTCCCTCTCCCTCTCTCTCTCTTTCTTAATATTTTTTATAGTTTTTTAGTATAAAAGGATTTTATTTCCGAAAAAAATTAATTGATATAATTATATCAATAATTATACTAAAGCTATTCTCCATTAATATTTTATATCAGAAAAAGTATATACAGAACTGCAGTCCTAAATAACACATGTTTGCTTACTCATTAAAATCAAATTCAGTTTAAACTAATTTTAATTAAATGCTGTAAAAAAATATTTTAAAAACTGAAGCGTTTTGCTTGAAAACATGCCACGAAAATGCAAACAAACTTTCATTTTCATACAAAAATTTAACACCTAGAAAAACATCGAAACAACAACAATCACCAACCCCAACCCAAGTCCGAAAGCAGATCAGCAAATAAGAGTCGACACAACACCACCCACTTGCGACATTATTTTGTTTTGTAGAAAAAAAATTGTTTTGCTAAATTAAGACACTTGCAGTGGCAATTAATTTTTAGTTGCTTAAAATATATATATATATATATATATATATATATATATATAAAATCATATATAACAATTTCAAAATGATGAAGACGTTAGATAATTTCGCTCCTGCTGCTGCATCACAACACACCATTGAACTAAATTTTACAACAGCCAGTCAGCCACCTCCAACGCCGCAAAATACACTTGGAAAAAAAATAAGAAACGGTTGTTACCATCTTGAAAATAAACAATTAAAAATAAACAGAAATATTTAAACAGAAGAAGAAGCAGCAACGAAAAAACGCCCCGTTATGCGCAACAAATGTGCCAAAAAAATATAAAATAAAATCAAAAAAATAATTGAAAATTTGCAATTTTATGGATTTACTTTATGATGTTTTTATGAATTGCATCTAATTTGACTTGGAAGATTATACAAATAAAAGAACGGACAAAATATTTGTGTATAACGATCGGTCGTAAATAGTGATTATTTAGTGATATTAAAACAAATACCAAAATATGTGCATATATAAATATATATTTTTTAAAGCTCAAACGAGTAGCAGTGAAAATTCAAAAGCTTTTTTCATGATAGAATTGCATGTAAAACGCTGTTGATTGAAAATAATGGGCCCACACATTGACTTTTAGATAAACATTTGCTGTCATATATGAAATTACAGTTGCATTTATTATCTATTATTATTATCTAGATAAACATTTCAATTGTAACCATGTTGATTCTTTTTCCCAAATTTTAAATAAATTCAAAGTGATGAGCATTGAGAGATTTAGAGAATTCCTACACGCAAGTCAAATCGTAAATAACAATAAATAAATAAAACAAAATAAATAAACCCAAAGTTTCTTAGAGTAACTGAAGATTTTTTTAAATTTACACCTAAATAAATGAGAATTTTAAATAAATACAAAAGTGATAATAACAACTAAATGATGACTTGTCCTTTTTACTTTCCAAAATATGTGTTCCTCAAGTTGTTTTTAATAATACATACAACCGAAAAAGGTAAATTTCATCATAAACGCAAATTTCTCCCGACGTACCATTCTTTCAGTAAATCGCTCTTTACTTGTAGTGGCCTTAAGAAAAGGTTTTTAATTTTTGGATGAATAAATAAAATGAAATGAAATAAATATGATTTTAGAACACAATATTTATTTCCCATTACTTCCGAATTATTATTCGTAATGACTTTTCGAATTGTCCTCGTATGCTAACTCATGGCATACAATTATCCAATAAACTAATTTGTGAACACCTAAATTTATTTTAAAATATACATTCATTTTTTAACGTCACAATAAATTAAAGTGTTTTTAATATTTTCTGTTGTTCTTTATATTATTTCTTAAAAATATCGTATTAACGCAGGGATGGGAAAACTATTACAATCGTATATATACGGTACTAAACGAATTGTCCCTAAAGAAAGTGTCAAAAATTAGTTACCAATTTCCAAAAGTTTTAAAATAAAAATTAATTAATATTTAGTTGTTGGCAGCTTTTCCAATTTGTTAGATTGTGTTTTCACGTCGACATGGTTTTAGTAAATTCTGGTTAAATTCTAATTTTAACATACAAAATGATTTTGTTAAAACCAACTCAAAACCATCTTTCCATTAGTTTTAAATATATTTTATGAAATGCATCCTTGTTTTTGTCTGTGCTAAGTTGGGTGCTGCCAAGTTGTATGTTGAAAACATCTGATGATGTTTGAAGAATGCACAGAAAAATCTACCACATCTGCAATTTTTGCATAAAGTAGTACGATTCCCAAGCATTTATTCACTTTTGCTATATATTTTCATAATTTTAAAGTATTCATTTGCAAAATAAAATAAAATATCTATGGTGAAGACGAATTCCTTTTATTTTATACAAACAAAAACAGCTGCCCTACAGTTTGTGAAGGAAGTGTTATAAAATGTAAAGAGGAGTACAACAATAAATACGATTATTTCAATGCGAGATTTTATTTATTGCGGTTTAATTTATTGAGCAATCTGTGTGTTAAAACCTGAATTTATTAAATGTGCAGTATGAATCCAAAATCACATGTTTATGGTTTTAATGATAAAACCAGGTTTTAACTTTCAATGTAAAAGCATTGTAAGATTAAATTTATGTTTAATTAATTTTTTTTTGCAACACTATTTCTGGTAGCTCAGCTGTTCCAAAACAGGGCCAGAATATTTTCTTTACAAATGTTCATCAAATCAGAATCGTAATATATGCATAAAAATTTGCAACATTCTACTTCTGTAACGGAAACATGCTGACGATCACTAAGACTATAGAAACTCTTAAATAATGAAATAACAAAAATAAAATACGTCAAGCTTTATATGAAACAAAAATTTCTAATTTATTACAATCACAATTAAAAATACACAATATTTTATAATTTAAAAAATGCATTTTACCATCCTTGGCCGAAGCCTGTTGCTACACCGATATCATTGCAGTAGCATAGCTTTTCAATGACCATCACCACATCAATTGCAAATATATAATTGTAGCATTAAATAAACAAAACAAGAACAATAATAAAAAAGATCCACCACCAGCAACAATTATTGGTTGAACTAACACATGAAAATTTGCCACATTAACACAAAATAATTGGCGTCGAGTGTATTAAACCTTTTGAAAACGAAAACTTAAGAAAACAACGAAAAAGAAAAATATTTTCGCCAATATTTAGCAACAGTCATGTTGAGTAGAAACGTCTACAATGAAAAACAAACCGAAACGAATTAATGAAAACAAACGAAATTATTTGCCACACCACTAATAAACATCACTCGCCCACGCTACCAAGAATTCTACAGCACACTCTAGTGCCACAATGTATTTGTAGATAGACCTAGACAATAGCACTACCTCTAAGTACTAAAATAATTCTCTTTCTTTATCACCCTAATGCCACTGTTTTCTTTTGCTTACCTATTGGCCTAGTAGATAAGGCAAACAACCAGAAGCAGTTGTTTAAAATGATGGTTTCCTAAAGAAATATTTTTTGAATTATAGCACAATAATAATTTTGTTTTAATTGTAATGCAAAAGCTAGAAGACATGTGGAGCGTTCAGATAACATCAGTTGAATGAATTCCCTGTTAAAAAAAGGATGTGTGCTTTTACTAATACCTCTTTTGCACTTGGCAAGTTTATTTTGCAAAGTTTTAATTCACCTGGCAGATAAAGATTTCACTTCTCTGTCCTTTTGACAGCTGAATTAAAACTTTCCATATGTTGAATTTGTTCTGTCTTTTACATTTCATTATATCCTTTTCCGAAAAAAAAATGTCAACAGCTTGCAGACTACAATCTGGCAAAATTTAAATACACTAGTTAATATGAGAACGATTTTTTATAGGCAGTATTTTAAGGCAACATATTACGATTGCAGGTTGTGCAGATAAATTCGATACCATATTCGTGATTGAGTGCGTAACCGATCCCAGGATTTTTAGCAGCGAAGTGTACGCCTTAACTACTTCAGCCAACAGCACCCACTGTGTAATATATGATGGACTTACGACTCCATGTTTACAATTTGTAACATCTTCAAAGTTCACAATAGCTTTTGTAGTCCATTCAGTCCATTCATATTCGATTACTTCTTACGCGTCTTGCAAGATTTTTTATTTTCATACAGAATTAATTAAACTTTTGGGGAAGTATATTTTCAAAATTAAAAAACTTTCTTCAAGCTTCTGCTCATTGACATATTAACAAAATTTGTTTGATTATTTTGTCTGCCCAGTAGACTTTTAGCCAAAATTTGTGGTTGTTGCTTTGTTGCAGTAATAGATGAAAACGGTTTCACTCGTCTGACTATTGCCCCAGTTTGTGATCAAAGACATACCAACTGACGTGTTGTACTATGGATGTTTCTATTGTCAAAATGACTGACTAAATTAATGAATGGTGAATATTTTCATAGATATTTAACAAATAAACAAATGATGTCAGTATGGTAAGTGTTATTGTATTATCTAATTGTTTGAGAATATTTAAACTGTTGTTGCCAATTGACCGATCATCCGGTATTTGTGTGTATCTTTTCCTTTTTTTAGGCAGCAGTTGGTCGTTTATTGGGTATCCCAAAAATATATATCACAAATCAAAAACCACATATGATTCATTGTTCTTGTGCGATAATCATTTTTTTTTTTAATAAATAGAACAAATTTGTACATTATTTACGGTGACGGCTGTAGAACAAATCGTCCCGGTGTCCTACATTTCGAAATCTATTTGCAAGTAATTAAAATTGTTAGGAGGCATTTTGTCTTTCTCCGCTCAAGCGAAATACAATCTGACTTGATTAATTTTTGCAAATTCTCATGTCTCATGCATGTATGAATGTGTATGAGCCAGAGAGTCATGAGGCTTTCAATTTAATTATAATTTAATGCAACAAATTTTGTGGTAGGATAAGTACATTCGACAACAAGATAAGTATATATAGTTTTAATTTTTCAATATTCCTTATTTATCAATAAAACTGCTCACAAAATATGTAAATTTGTTGTTTTAAATTCTGCACTATTATTTTTTTAAATATTCCACAAATAAAACCGTGTCTAGTAGATATAATTCTAACAATTCACAGAAGTAACTATATTCAAACTGAATTAGATGTAAAATAATATTTCACTTTTTATTTATTTATTTTATTTATACTTGTCGCCTTGTATAATTTGTTATTCCGTGAACCCCGGAAAAAGTAATAATAAATATATTTCCAATTATATAAGTATAAAACGTATGAAAACCAAATATTTTGGCTCAAGAAAATATTATTGTGAATATTTAGAAATTAAAACATGAGGAAAATAAAGGAACGCCAACACAGGAAATTAAATTATGGTGCCATCAGTTCCATATACATACACACATAATTTTCAGTTTCAATTTTATAACAAAATGTGTCTAAATAAGAATTATTATTACATTCAACTAAGCCAACTAATAAGATAAGATACATGATAAGAAATAATGCACATGAGTAACGTGTCACGTTTCTGTAACTGGTCTTCTCGCATAGAAAATATCAATAATTGTGTTTGATTATTATACAAATCTAATAAAAATATAAAAAATAAAGAAATTTATTCTGACGAGTCACCCTGTGTTTCAAAGAGTGGCGAAATTTTTTTCGATGCGACAAGTTCTGGCTTTCGAAAATTGCGTTTCCTCTCTGCTGTGTAAATTGAATTAATCAAATTGATAGTGGCTTTCTCTTATACATTCGAGCATTTATCATCACTTTCGGAATGAAAAACAGGTTAGGAACAGTATCCTATCAATTTTGATTGAGATCACTAAAGTAGTAAGCACTCCGAAACAAATAAGAGAGAAGGTATATATTTTTTGGTACTCTCATGAGAATGAAATAGCATTGCAAGCATATTAGCCCATAAGAACTACTCCAGTGTATAATTCTGAGATTATTCACAAAATATAAAAGCACATAATAAGTTCAGATACAACTCTGTATAAGTCAACATGAAGCCCTGTTGGCAACTACTTTTAGGTGCACCCAAGCTTCTGACCATTTACTTTTTATCGAGAAAATAAATTCGCCTACACGACAGATGACCGCGTAGATTAACTGTTCTTCCTAAATAATTTCCTTCCTTGCCACTTCATATGTGAAGGCACAATATGGGGCGATGCATCTCGTCTGCATATGGCGCATGTCACCCTAGCGATATCTGTACACCAATATTTTGCAATGTACTTTCCATAACAATGATTTTAATAATAATAAAAAATTAAAAATAATTATTTCAGTAAAAGAAGATATTTACGCAACTTTCTTATTAGATGCTCTGCTGTTTAGCCGTCGGCAGAGATTTCTGCTTGCAAGATACTGGAAACATTTTGAAGCCTAAATGAAAATCTGACATTAAAGTGATCCATATAGAAGCTCCTGCCTACATCTTTACCCTTTGATGGGTATTCTATAGTTTTGTATAAAATAAAGCAGTAAGATTTTGATAAATGCAGTTTTTTCAAGATAATTTATAGTCGATAGTACGTATCACTCTTTCCGTCCCCCTGTATCTACGCCTCATGTATTTTAATACGGAGACAGTTTATATTACTATCAATCTCAACCACTGAGCCTGATATGCTAAGTTCCATCACTCGATCTAAAAGCCATGGTATTTTATGTATTAAGTTGAAAGCTGTTTGTCACAAGTGAATAATATAAGAACAGTCAGGCAATTATAGACGACAAACGCTCATATATTGTCCATGTCCAGAAATTTATGTCTGGATATATATCTGGCCTTCCATGTCCCACTTGATGTACGCATTAATAATACAGAACTAGCCATTCGATTGCCTGCAAACGCACACATAATTTTTTTTAATTTGTTTATGATGTTATAATGCTATAGAATTAAAAAAAAAAAGATTGATAATCCTACATGCACGCACGCGTGCCACCGTCTTAAAGTACATAAGAAATACATTAATGATATTGTCACGTCATCCGCACTAATTGTAAAACAACCGGTATGAAGTTAGAAGCCGGGCAATAGCTTTGGCAACACTAAATCGCAACTTAGAATTACAACAAAAAGGATGAAGCAAAAACATTGATAACATAGTGCAAATATATATCAACACACACATCCATATAGTATGTACAAGCATGGTCATAAACAAACACATACGCACATAATTGCATACAAGGCAACTGCACATAACGAAAAAAAATAGAGTTGGAATTTAGGGCGTTTCGCCGGCAAACAAAGAAGCAAAATTCATGCATTATGTATATATGAATGTATGTATGTATATGTAATTACATGCATATACATAAGTATAGATAGTGGGCTATAGATATTAGATATGCGAAAAACGAAAACATACCTATTCTGTTTTAATAAATAAAAACAGGCAACTTTAACAAAACTTGAATATTTTCAAACTAATATATATTTATTAAAACTTGTTTTTAATAGCCCTTAAAAACATTCGATAATTACAATAAAATCTATTTATAAACAATATGATACCTATAAAGCAACAACAATTTCAGGAGTGTGGGCGTTGTGCAATATACACACATGAATTGTATATATGTATATGTATGTATATACATAGATACGCATATACATAAGAAGCTGGTTGAGCAGACGGAGATTATACGTTTAAACTATTAAACAAATTACGAAATAGTTTAAAATATTAATTTATATGTAGAAAGAACAATTATAAAATGTTTTCAATTATTAAATACATACTATAGGATTACAGACATGGCAGAAGACGATAGCCACTGCATTCACAGCTGGCAAAGTAGACAACTGGTGGCAGCAGCAGCTGCTATGCAAAAACACAATAAGTATTTCTGACGATGAATCTTGAGAGGAAGCAAGTTATACAAAATGATTGTGCCTGGGTGATCCACTAACATAAATATAAAATCACCAGAGCAATGTGATACGCATATAATACATTACAATGATGGAATATTTCTATCAATAGCAATTGTAAAACTCACCTTAAATTCTGTAGATGATTTATCGCTGCTTAATTAGACAAGTCTATCAAGCAGCCAATTGTCGTTTCACTGTACTAGATTTTAACACAAGTAAACTTTATCGGTTTAGATATATATTTGTTACTTAACTTTGATATAATATTTCGTTATTAGCAAATAAATTGAAAAGAAAAATGACCAACCCACAGCACATACTAACTGGTATCTAATCTTAATTTTAGCCGTCTTGATTTTTACTTTTTTATATTCGTTCTTTTTGTGTTCTATATCAAATAGTACATCAGAATTTCAATAAACATTTTGGTGCACTCGCGACACTTAATTTTACCGCACTTTGATAAAAACCACATATTAATCGTTATTTACTTAATATATATCTGTTTTTATTGAATTTTGTTAATAATATTTAAAAAATTTTACAATTTTATGCACAGACGTCGCGGATTTTTTTATTTTTGTCTACTTTAGACAATTTATTGCGGATTGTTGTTCTTCTTTCATTGACAGTTTGCTAGCATAGAGATGCCAGATATTCTTAGTGATAATTCCTCACGATTGATTTCCAATCTCTACATATATAACGATATCAGTTATATATTGTGTATATATAGGTGCAACAACTGAAACAAAATGGGTATATATATATATATATATATATATATATATATATATATATATATATATATATATACATATAAGGTGATATATTAAATCTTATCTATCTTCCCAACGTAATTATTTATATAATGGCAAAATCCATTGTTAGAGGCATGTGCTGGCGCAGGCCAAAAGACGTGTTGTTTTAAACAGAAAAGTTTTTCTGACTTCGATTTTTCAACTGAGCATATGTATAGCATTAATTTTTTACAATATATTATATAATAGACAATTAGATTAACCAAAGAGGGTCTATATGTAATGGATTCTGTTTAAATATTATAAAATACCTCTGAGTCTGATATACAGTCTGGTAGAGCTGTGTTACAAATAAGTGACAATGACTCCCAAACTGTTCACTTTTGTTTAATATTATGTGGTTGATGCCGCAGCTAGTCTAAATATTCATATATAGTTATTAACCATATACTTGTATTTATATATAAATATATATATATATATATATATATATATATATATATCTGAAAAAAAATAGCAAATTTCAATTCAGTTAAGTCCTTCCATGTCACAAATCTTGGGTACGATAAGAGGCTCTGTCCACATATTCCTGTTAATTTTAATGTTTTATTTTACAACACTGCAAAAATTTAAAAGATACTACTATTTACAGCACTGTGTTAATTCGGCGTGAATTTAGAAAATAGACGCCGAAATTTTTTTCTTCCATCACATTTCTCTTTACAAAGTTATATGTTTAGTGCTGGTGCAAAACATCTATATTAGAAAAGTTGTGAAATATAAAAAGAATTTAGACAGACAATTCAAGGAAAAACTATATATCATCTTAAAGATAGACAATTTGACTGATTTTGATTGAAAAAGTTCATACAAACAAAATGGCTGACATATCTACAGAGGAGTTGAAAAATGTGATCCATTCAATATTGAAGACAGCCGATTTGTCCGTAGTCTCGGCCAAGAAAGTGCGTGAACAAGTGGAGAAAAAATTGGACTGCTCGTTGGTCACACGTAAAAAGGAGTTTGACAAAATCGTGATGGATTTTATTAATGCACAGCAAGAGGAAGAAGACGAATCAGAAGAGGATGAGAAAGATGATGCCAGTGCTTCAGAGGAAGAGGCCAGTAGCGAAGAAGAAAAAAAGCCGGCAAAAAAACGTCCCCAGCCAACACAGCGTAAAGCAGCGCCAGCCAAAAAGAAGCGCAAGTCGTTGACCGCCTCGGATTCTGGTTCTGAATCGGATGCCGGTTCCGATTCAGATTTCGAAATTCCGAAGAAAAAACCAGCGCCAAAAAAGAAAGGATCTGGTGAAAAGTCTGCAACTGGCCGTAAATCGACAGGATTTACCAGACCCTTAAATTTATCGCCGGAGTTGTCTGCATTAATGGGTGCCGAAGCTCTGCCTCGTCATGTTGTCGTAAAGAAAATTTGGGGAATCATTAAGGAACGGAATTTATACGACCCGAAAAACAAACAGTTTGCCTTTTGTGATGATGAGTTATTGAAGGTTATGAAAGTTAAACGTTTTCGTACCTTTGGCATGTTGAAACACTTAAAGCCCCATTTCTTGGACTAGACGATTAATGCAAATACAAAACCCGCGGGCGTTTAATGGACAAACATTATATGGCCATTTAGATATACTAAACAAGAGTTTTAGTAATTTTAAAATTAATATTTTCCCTTAATATTAATTTTCTTTTTTTTTTATTTCATATAATGTTATTTTGATAAATTTAAAGTTTAGAGATATTATGTCTTCTAAATTTAAAGTAAAAATTGCGGGCTCTTTAAAAATTGTAAATGAAAAGAGTATTTCTAAAATAGTATATTAAGTTCTATTTAAATGCCTATGTTACTAAAAATACACATAATTTATGTTAGACTGCATTTATCCGCGCGTAAATTTAATAATTAAAGAAATTCTTTAATAAACTATACGCAATAAACTAAATAATTTCCGATTATAATTTTTGTAAGTTCTTTTGATATTTTAAATATAAGAAAAAACAAAAATAAACATCTTAAAATGCTTCGATTTGAAAAATAATTAAGAATGTTAGTTAATTTTAAATAAAAACGTGGTTTGTTTTTAGTATTGCCATAAACCATCTTGGAATGACGTCGTCCAATATCGAGCAGCGACTCTCCAAAAATAAAATCTCAAACTAGATATTTATATTTTTAGATAAAAAATATATTTTGAATTACCATATAAATATAGCAACTGACTGTGTATTTGGAATTTTCGTAATAATACTTATTATATAGTAACCGATTTCGGTTAACGACTTTCACGTCTGTAAAAAAATTTTTCCCGGTTTAAATATGAAGGCGAAAAACCCCAAATAAGATAAGGCCCAACATAATTAAAAATAAAGGGTAGGCTACAAGCGATTTTGGACGACCTTGGCCGAAGCTATTAAACAAAGGCATTAGTGCTTATGCCGAAGGCGATATTTGCAGATTTGTTTTTGTAATTTGTCCTTATTTTGAAATATTAAAAATCTATTTGATGAGCAAGAAAAGTTCCAAACCCATTTGACCCATGCAAATATTAAAGAGAACTCGTAAAACATTTTTAAAAAGTCTGACAATTCATTTTTTCCAGAGAAAATTTTAAGCTAAATAATTGTTTTTATACAGTTTAATAAAAAAAATTCCTAGCGACTTCATTCGCCATAAAATTCAGAAAAGAGCATTAGAAATTGTGGTAGAGAAGATTAAAGCAAAGAATTTTTCTCCAAAAAGAGAAAAACCAAAGTCACCCTCTCAAAACAGAGAATTTGTAGCAAGTGTTGTAGAGTGGACAGCGGCAAGTCTTTTAAGCAAACAAATAATATTCACTCTTTTTAAAAGTTTATAAACAATTGGTTTTATTGATAAATTTAGTTTTTATACATAAATTAGATACATACTATTGTAGTTGTTTTCTTATTTCATTTTGTTCCAATATTCAATCGGCAATTTTTTTTTACTGTTTTAACTTAATATACATACAAGAATAAATTTATTGTTTGTTTTATAAATAAACATTAATTAGCTTATACGAAATGCTTATCAAAGGTTTACAACATATTCACAAAGCAAAGTTTGTGTGAATTTTTGTTTAATAAGCCTATGATAAATCATTTTGTATTAATACATGCAAAAGATTAAACAAAATGTGAAATAAATCTTTTCTAATTATTAAATAATTAAGTACACGATTTCTGTCTGTGTCTATTACTGGTATTTTAATTAAAACAAATAGTTATTTTTCAAATTGTGGAGACTTTCTCTATAAAATATAAGGGAATACCTAATTATTGCTTGTTATGTTGAGTTTTTCATATTTGCATTAAATGTTTTAAAAAGAAAAGAATGGATTTATTAAATAAAAGCACTATTTTTGTAGGGATCTATAAATGCGCAAAAAGTACACTTTTTCTCATTGCAAAATCAAATCATTTTATGTAGTTTAAAGGGAAATACTGTTAATTTATAAAAAGAACATAGCTCAAGCTATGTATATAGTAAATACATAAAAAATATATATGTGTGTACGTATTTATGAATAATTATAATCTGTTTAAAACTAAGTAGTGCGAAAAAATACCCTGGCGTTAAGTAAAATAAATTCTTTTAGCAGCAAAAATGGTCCTTTCTTATTCTTGATAATACTGAATACAACAATCAACTAAATAATATTTTCTACTTCATTATTTTATTTGCAATTAAAAATCCTTTTTTTTCTTAATTATCAAAAATTATACATTTTTCTCAAATTATCTTTTTTTTTGAGGGATAGAGATTATATAAGGCGTTGACGTGTTACGACTGCCGACATTCGGAATCAAATTGAATATAACGGGACACAATTGTTTGTAATCTATTAGAAGACAATAAACACAGTAAATACTGGCACTGTATTTTGAAGAAATTGTTTCTAGACATAACGACAGATGGGAAAATATGAAATTACACACTAATTTTGTAAATCACTTTGCGTTAGTGAGATTTATATGTATACAAAAAAAAATTCAAATACTTTTATTCGCTTTTAGTGAATTTGATTTTATTCTTCATACAAATTTTAAACATTATGATAGGCGAAGAAACTCATGAATATCTGTACGTTTGTTCGACAATTTAAAATATTTGAAAATTAGTTTTTACTTTCCTATAAATTTTAACAACGCCAAGCGATTTACAAATTTAAGGTCTTAATATTTTCTACAAAAACACAAAAAGCAAGAAAACTTTTCATCGATATATTTATGAAAAATAGCGTTAATAAAAATAAATAAAAACTGCAGAGATTTTAATCGCAATAAAATCTTAATGTGAACTATTTTTATACAATTAAAATTTTCATTTGGAGCTTTATGTTAAAAAAATTTGATTTGAAGCGTCACTTAAATTCGCCCAAATAATATTATTTGGCTTTGGGACCAAACGATGACTTTCGATAACGTTGAACAGGCAATAAAACTTGAGAAAATCACTTATTTCTCATATCGATCGAAATTTCAATACAATTAGTATACAAATTTCAATTAGCATCGAATGGTTGAAGCTTTGCTCAAACATCTTTTACAAATATTGTCACCTAAAATCCAAGACGCCACAAATGGTTTCGACCAAAATTTGATTGATTATGATACAACTTAAAATCGAAAGATATATTTAACGTTTGCCAGTTACCTTTTGGAATTTAGGTAGCGATATATAGAAAAAAATGCAAACATATAAATTTTGATCAAAATAAAATCAAAATTACTAAAACTAGACGAACAGAAATTACCAAAAGCTCAAAATTTTAAAAGTTATTGCTGTCATGGAACTAACTAAAGTTTTCTTAAGCCGAAAATAATACTATATAATACGTGAAGAATCGTTAAAGCAACGTTAAAACAACAAATTTGTGGAACAATCCATATTTTAGAAAAAAATCTGGCATCACAAGAGTTACCAAATAACCTAAAAATATTATATTCAAACAAGACTAAAACTAATTTTAAGCATGAAGTAACTAAATGCTAACAGTTATTAAAGTAACACAACAAAAAAAAAAAACTTTTTCTTATTATATCGAAACGGCCCAATTGTTCGAATTGCTTGTTAAATGCTGTATGTGTGTAATTTAAATATTTTTCAATGTTGCAAAAGAAATTCTTATCTTCAGACTTTGTTCGTTGGGTTTATATTTTCTTTTTAGTCACGTGTGTCATTTGTGAACTTAGGGGTCGTTTGAAGTATATGTATATGTATTTTTGAATTAAACGTGTCTTTTATGTACACGAAAATAAAATGCAGCAAAACGGGTTAAAGTTGATTTTCAGTTTATAAAAAAACAAAACTTTTTGATTCATATCATTGCTCGAAGCGATAACGATTCGCAAACTCTAATCCGAATTTCGTTCTATATTTATCAGCCATGCCACATGACGCAGTATCTATTAAGTCCCAAAATCGTTGCTTGGGAAAGCGAAATATTAATATTATTCGAAATGAAATTATTTTAAATTTTCCAAATGGTATTTGCTATTTGTTATGGATCATTAAAGTAACATTTTAGTAAAAATAACTGTCTTTTCAACATACAATTTTTATTGTTAAATTATACAAAAAGATTTTTAATTTGCTTTAAATCTAAATTGTACAAACGATTTTTTCTTTCGATATAGTGGACGTTGCAGTGTATGATATTTAAGCGATCAAATAATACTTTGCAGTAGGTTTAAATGATATATACATACATGTCATAGAGTTCAATTCCGCTCTGAAAAGGATTCCATTGTGTTCATTGCTTGTGTAATGTTATTTTCATTAAAGTATTGAATAGCATTAATAATAATATATTTACACCGCACTTGGAATTTGTGAAGATCATACCAGTATATTTAAGACTGGTTTTTGTTTTGCAAAGTATTGCCAAGCTAGACTTCGATGTTGCTAAATTATTAATGAAAGAGTTTGAAAAGCTTTTTTCGGATTGAAAAACATAATCGGAATTTGAACCACCAAAAAAATTCATACGGAATACACAAACGTAATAAAACGCATTCTGAACGGAATCATGGATCGTATATTTATTTATTACATAGATTTATAGCTCTTAAACTTTTCAAAGTATTACCACACTCACCCTTATTGTGATTGTGGGTTTCGCCTTCAAATTACGACAATTTGCAATAGGTTGGGAATTTGGAAAATAATATAATTAAGTTTTCCATTATTTCTACTTTCTACATAACCCCTATTTAATTTTTTTATGTTGTGCTTTTTAATCACTGTAGCGCAATTTATTAATTTTTGTTATGCATACAATTGTCATACTTTTTTGAATTACAAAGATTTTATAATTTTTGAGAATAAAGAAAATCGTTTGAAGTCTGAAGAAACTAAAACAGAATCAATCAAATTGCAAATACGGAATCAAACCGTTTCGATCGGAATGTGTGGCATGGCTGTATATAAATTTTGTAAGAATCGTCATAATGTTGATTGATAATTTCACATTCTAGTACAAATGAGCTAATAATTGTTCAATTCACAAGCTTAGTTGTATCATTTTTAGTTTAAACATTTAAATTATTTATTTGTGTGCATGTAAACGGAGAAATTTGTTGAAATGTTATGCTGTCGCATTTTCAAACGTCAGAAATTCAAAATGTCAATAGCTACTTCAATCATGTATGGGAAATTTAGTTTGATGCTAAATATATAATAAATTTGCCGCAATAAGTAATTTTGCTTAAAATAGTTTGAAATTTAAAATTTATTTTCTACTGTTAGTAATCAACTATTTTAACAAATCAAGCTAACAAATAGAATATTCACACACCTGGGGGCAAATTACGGCACTCGATATCGATCGAAATTTCAATATAATTTAGATACAAATTTCGATCGATATCGAGTGCCGTAATTTGCCCCCTGAACTCAATACAATGATAGTACCAGCTTGTGAGTTGAATAAATCTTTTCAAATTATTAGAGACCATTTTGTTGTAATATTGAATTTAAGAAATTTTTCCCAAATCTATAAAATTCTATTAGTAAGGGAATAAGCGCTTAATTATATAAACTTATTCTTAATAAATACATCCCTCAATAATTTTACTTTAATTTTATCCAATATTTTTAATCAATTAGTTTCTTTTTATAAAATTTTTAATAGCATTTTTGCATTGTCGGTTTCTTTGTGTTGTTTTTCTTCTTTCCCCCCAAATGAATGAAAAAAGAAAAAATAATAATAAAATAATAATATTAAATTCTTACGTGTTCTTGATTTTATCAGTAGTAGAAGTAAAATATAATTTCTTAATATTTTCATTGTCTAGTGTCATCTGCAGTGGTAAATAGTTTTTTGTTTTAATGGATTTATTTGTTTGTTTATTTTTGAGTGCCCATTTAAGCCTGTGCGCAGGTGCCTTGTCCTTTATAGCATTACAGTTGTTCACGTTATGCTGGTCCAAAATTGCAAGGAAAATTAGTAACGATAATAATTAGGTTTAAAGGGACCAGCCTTATTAAGGCCCATATATTTCGCCTGCTCATCTGTTAATTCCGTTAGATGAGCATCGAATGTAGGCAAATGTAAACTGGCTACATATTCATCCATTTTTTTAGGCAACAAATAAACATCGGATTTGTATCTACCGGGTGGGGCGTTAAAAAGTTCAATTAATGCTAAAGCTTGGGTGGCAGACGTAATTGACACAGCAAATGATGGTATACTCGAACAAGATAAATTGACTAAACGTCCTTCGGCTAATAATATAATATATTTGCCTTCGGGCCATATTATGTGATCAACTTGAGAACGAACCTTTTCCCAAGTCAAATCGGGTGTGCGTAAACTATTTACATCGATTTCCGTATTGGAATGCCCCATATTACAAATAATACAACCATTTTTCATTTTATCCATATGTTCGCGCACCACCACATTCTTATTGCCAGTGGCGGTGACCACGATATCAACATTGCGTATAACTTCGTTTAGTTTAACTACACGGAAGCCATCCATACTGGCCTGCAGAGCACATATTGGATCAATTTCTGTTATGTACACAATACAGCCTTGACCTTTCAAAGCTTGGGCACAACCCTTGCCAACATCGCCGTAACCGCAGACGACCACCTGTTTGCCGCCAAACATAACATCTGTCGAACGTTTTAAGCTGTCCAATATGGACTCTTTGCAACTGTAAAGATTATCGAATTTTGTTTTTGTCACCGAATCGTTGACGTTCATAGCTGGTACGGTCAATTTTCCAGCCTTCGATAACTGATAGAGACGATGAACACCAGTGACACTCTCTTCCACAATACCCTTGACCAGTTTAAACATGGTGGGGTATTTTTTCAACATCAAATGTGTGGCATCGCCACCATCGTCCAATATCATATTAGGTTGCCAATTTTCTGCATTAACACAGCGATCAATGCACCACCAAAAATCTTCTTCCGTCTCACCACGCCAAGCGAATATTGGAATGTTTGCTTCGGCCAAGGCAGCAGCAACCTCGTTCTGTTAATAAAACAAAGAGAAAATTTGATTTTCATAAGGTTTTTAAGTAAACGCAGTTGAAATAAACACATAAAATATTGTATCGTTTAAAACTAAAGACCACGTGATCAAATGCCCTAATCAATGTGTTGTATCTACTAAATACAGAAGTAGTAATTGAATTTTATTTTTAATAACTGTTTCGGTTTGAAAAGTAAACCTCAAGTTTTGATTTCTATGTTTCATTTTGGAAACTTCGGAATATCTGCGACACGTTCACTAAAATTTTATTATATGGCAAATCTTTTACCAAATGACACTTCAAATGACAGAGGTGTGACTGTTGAGTTTAAAACCACTGGATGGATTACCCTTTACGATTTTATAAAAATATCTATACAATATTTATCTTGGCACATTAATGAAAAGAATATACATTTCTACTTCTATCGTAATATGTAATTGATTTCCTGTAGATTTTTTCTATTTTTGTAGATTTAAAAGATTACTTACGACATTAATTTATATGTACATATTCATAGACATAAAGAAAAGAAATTTAATGAAAAATAGCAGCAAATAAAGTTATTATATATACTTGTTTATGTAGATAAATATATTAGATAAGAGCTACCGTTACGTGTAATTGAAAACCACGTAACTAACAAAAAATTCCAAATCAGTTTTTTTGATTCTACATACTATAATCAAAAATCCAACCAGACCTTCAATCAAACTTCTTTTATTCTACATCTTATGAATACAAAACCAACTCTTTTCAAATCAAACAATTTTCATTGTAGTTAAGAGCTTTTTTTGCAGAAAGTGTGCCCCCTTCTATGAATTTTTTATTAATTATAATTTTATTTAGATTTTTTCCATTTTTATAAAAGTTTTAAATTGGTCGTTAATAAGTAGACAAGTTGAAAAAAAAGGAGAAACTTGAGCTCTGGTCCTTAATGGATTTTTATACGGCTGATTTTAATAATACAAAGCAGCCGCTTAAAGGAACAAAAAAACTTTCTACTTTTATATTTAAATTGACGTTATGCTGCAATACTTAAAAAAAATAATTGGCTGATTAAATTTTGCGAGTATTCTAGTCAACAAATATTTTTTTACTTTTTTTAAAACATATTAAAATAAATTTGAGACGGAACATTTTGCAATAACAACTGATTATTTAATGAAGTTTTGTTTGCTTTATTGCATAATGAAGATATTATTGCACTGTAAGTAATGTAAATTAGCAATTTTATTTATAGTAGAATTTATGCAAGTGTGTGATTAACATTTTCTTAAATTTGAAATTACAGTAATAAAATTTGTATATATGAATGTAAATTTGGCTATTGATGTACATAAATATGTAGACCGCCTACCGTCGGGTTTGAAAAGCTGTATTTTGTGGTTTATAAATGAGTTTAAACTACTGTGTATATATCTACTCGTTATTTTATAATTAATTTTTTTTTAATAGAAATTAATTTTTTATTTTTTTGTAGCTCCGATACTAAGAGAATGACGGCTACATATGCAGTGAACGGCTGATTGACAACCAATATAATTATAGCCGAAAAGCTAAGAATGCTGAAACAATATTATAATAAATATTATAATGAACTTCTGAATATATATCTGAAAGTTACGTTGTAAAACAAAAAATTAACAAAGAAGGTGTTCTCCATCTAGAAGTTCTTTACTTCTTATATTTCAAATACATTGTAACGTAATGATTACTTAAACAAGTAAAATGTCTAATCTAAACACAGATTAACAGCGTTATATTATGAATACCTTTAAAATTCATTTATTTATCCCTTCTTTTTGTTAAATAACAAAAGTACCGATCTTTATATGTCACCATCTTTTGGAAATATTTTGTGAAAGTTTTATATCTCTGAAAATTTTAAGTAAATAAAACACAATCATATGCAAACGAATATATCACACACAACCAATAAGCTAATAAAAATTGAAATTGTGTTAAGTGATCGCACGTTATGAAAAGCATGAAAGCTCAAGATACGCTATTAAATAATTGTCGAAATTATTATAAGGGTTCTAATTAAGTTTTCAATAAAATAAATTTACACATAACGTTAGAATAAAAATTGCTAAAAAAAAATATGAAATGATGTATAGAAGAGTATTAATCGTTAACGCCACTCTGTCGACAAACTATTATTTATCATTATTAATTAATATTTGAAAGAATTAACTAACGAAAATTCATGTGTGTCTGCAAATGAAAAGCAAACAAAAAACATGTAATGATTAGATATATTGGGAGTAAATATTGTATATGAATTTTAATTCTTTTTATACAATCTTTTAAATGGTGTCAATTGACACAAGCAAAAATAAATGTATAGAAGAATAAGAAAATTCACATGCAAGCTTTTAATGGACTTTTTTTATAAGATATACATACTTACATACATATGAGTTCATACACACATGCAATTTACAGATTATGAAGAGAAAATAAATAAAAATATTATGAAATTATATAACAGCACACTGCGCTACAATCAAGAGAGCAAAGTAAATAATTTGACATAAGTATATATAAATACGTACTGCCATATGTACATAAGTACTTAGATATTTACCCATTGACCCAAAATTTGCTAGAGTATAATTGATTTGTTAGATAACAACGTATTTTTTTTTATCATAAATCATGACAAATTCAGCAGTGAAGCTATAAAAGTTATATTTTAAATAATAATTCATATAAAAATATTATGAGTCGTTGCGTTCGTTGACGAAATGAAATTTTGTGATTACGTAGGGTTAATTTCGGCAACACAGTGCGACAAGAAGCCATTTTTTTTCTAAAATCAATTCATATCTTCGTAAATTTAATGTGGGCAATTAGTTTTAAAAAATTTTGTTAGTATAGAAAGAGGAACTAAGAACTACAATAGTGAGACCCACTAAATTCGAAACTCTTCGGACAAGCTACGATTCTTATAAAAGCTTACACATACCCACCATCACGAGTGACGCCATGAGAGGGCACAATAAAAAACATATAAAGATCAAACAAACCAGAAGAAATGGAAGTCGAACGACTTTAACCGTCTATATAAAGCAATTATTGATCAATTAATAAATAGGATTATTGTACTAAATGACGTTATCGTTATATTTGCTGCCGCCAAAAGAAGATTTTTTATGAAAGTTTATGAAAGATTTCACAAGGCGTAAGAATTTATAATATTTAAAAAAATTTAATTTTAAATTACATATCCCTGAAGAAGCTACACAAAGAAGTAGCGAAATATTGGAACAAAAACACAATTTTTATATCAAAAATAAAAAATAATAGACCTTTTGCTTGAATAAACCTAATAAATTAATTAAAAATAAGGTCGAATATATTTATAAAATAAGTTTATAAAATATATTTTTTTAAATTATTTGAGGAGAAAATAGGATTTAATTACGCCGTGTTTTACCTCCAGTTGATTTTACTAGTATACAATCGCATATTTGTGCCAAGTTATGTTGAAATTTATTAAAGCTCTTTAAGCGGTTACATTTAGTTTTCACTGGAATCTTTGGCCCCAGTAAACTGCATAAGAAATTTGGTAGTTTTGGAAACGATATATGTTACTATATTTTATTTAATCTGCAGTTTTACACAAATAATGAAATTGTATTTTATATCGTCTTTTATAGAAATTGCTTTTTATACTATAGAGAAACTAAACTTTAAGCTTTGAGTCTCTGATAACTCTAAAATCATTTTAATACATATATATAATTTCAAGCCGTTATATTACAATTTTTTAATCATATAAGCCATTTTTACTATTGGGATGTATTTATTTATGAAATAAATACTTCTTAATATATATATATGAAAATATATAATATATCACTAATGCAAGAACTGCTCACGGAGAATTTTTGCAGTGAACAGTGAGTTTGAAATTTTTAATGTATTATTTATTTAGTGCAGTGTGATAAGTACACAAAGGGACTTCGCATATCAAATAACAAAAAAGGTCAATGTTTGCGATAACAAACAAAGAAAACCATCAGACAAAAGATATGTTAAAGGTCATTATAAATAGAAAGTACTGCATCAGCAGGAATATAACAATTTATTGAGCATTACATCAAAAAACATATATAATTGTCATAATGAAGATAAAAACGGGAAAAATTAAATATTTCATAATATAACAAAATTAAAAAAAAAAAAATATATATATATATATATATATATATATATATATATATATATACATTTAAAATTATATTCTTAGTTTGATGTATTCTTTTGTGTGCAAAAGGATGCTATTTTCATTTAATATCTTATAATTTATTATTTGTTGGAAAATATTTTGTCAAAATTTTTTTACTCAAAGAAAATATATGCAATAGATTTTGATTTCAAGTGCTGTTTTCACAACTTCATAACGTTATTCCTCGTTAATGACGAAGACAGTTTTCATTAGATATAATGACGTTATTTTGTGGTAACTGCAAAATTTTAATAAAAATTGCATCTAGGGATTAATTAAAAAAGATTTCTTTTTTTGGTTTTGTTTAAGTTAACTTTACTAACAGAAATTAAAATAAAGCAAATGCTTGGTGTTTTATTTGCGAGTTAATAAGATAAGATAAGAGTTTCTTTCAATTTAGAACATCGTTCAAAGTACTCTTTATTTTAAAATATCTAGATTTTCAGATGTTTTATAAAAAGCAAAGTATTTTATCTTAAAAACATAATTCATAATTATTTGTAATAATAGAATTTTTATATTTTAGGGAATTAATTGAAATTGTGTTTTACTCAAAATTGTACAATTCTTTACAGAAATAACTTCATTGGGTTAATTTGTTGAAAGAACTAATTAAATGCAGACATACATATAATAGTGCAGTTAATCCGCAACCAATACAACAATTTTTTAAAATATTTGAGACATTAAAGGAATACACATAATCTTTGACACCTTTACTATACATTACTTTTATTACCGTTAACATAAAATAAATGGGACCTTGAAAATGTATTCCCTTTATGAAAATTGTTTTATTCCATTATTTGCATTGGGGCAAAACAAATGGAATCCCATGTCTATATATATACACATACACGGATACATACAAGATATAAAATGAAATTGTATTCAATATTATAATTACCTGTGTTGAGTATATATTGCAAGCAGCCCAGCGTACTGATGCACCCAAATCAATCAATGTCTCGATCAGAACCGCTGTTTGGGCATTGATGTGTGTGCAGCCAACAATTTTCGCATCTTTTAGTGGTTTGTCGTCCGCGGCACGTTTTCTTAATGCCATAATGCCGGGCATTTCCTGTTCGGCAATCTCGACTTCACGACGACCAAACGCATTTTGATTAATGTTACGTACACAAAAATCTGAGCACCCTTTGGAATTCTTTTGGACTTTCTCTCGTGGTGGTACATCATCACCATCATCCGAACTGCTGCCCGTATACGAGGCAGATGAAAATGAATCGGTGGATGAAGCAGACAATGAACGACTGCGATAGCGGCTGGTTTTTTTCAATGCACTCGATTGCTTTGATTCTTTCTTATCGGCACCAGAGCCAGGATCTGGTACGGGAGTATCCGTCAAATTGTTCATATTGTTCATTTCAATTTTATTTGGAGTAATTGACTGTTTAACCGTATGAATATGTAAATGCGATTAACCAAAAAGCCAACAGCTGCTTTGACTTATGGATACCGCTTCACGTTCTTTAATATTAAAATTTAAAGTAAAGAGTTCTTAGGTTTTTGTTTTTATCCCCAAATATGTATTTTTTTGCTTTGTTTTAACTGTTTGCTCACGTAATGCTCACGTGACGTTTTGTCTGTCTATTAAATGATTTACAAATTACTTTTTTTCTTCGTTGTGCTTGAGTCTCTTTTATCTGAATTGTTTCTCCTTTTTCCTTTCTCGAATTAACAATCCAATTGTTTGTTGACTGATTTTTTTGATTTTGTGTGTTGTCCGTGGCACTTCAATTGTATCAATCTATTAACTAAACAAAAATGAATGAAGATTCAAAACATGATGAAGCTTTTTGTTTGTGGAGTTAAAATTAATATCTTTGTAGCTATTGTCTGTTGATTGCATTGGTCGTAGGGGGTGCTGTGGCGAGAAAGAGATCACAGCGCTTTTTATTAGAGAATATACATGTGATAAAAACTGACGTAGACTTGAAATTATTTTATTCCAGAATTTATTAATTTGCACTTTCTTGTACCCTTTCACTACTTTGCTACCAACAACAAATACATATTACATATATATGCACATACATACCCATGTATGCAAGCACTCACATAACAGATGAAACTATGTGTTTGCAGGAAAACAAAATGAACAATTTTTTGTTGTTAAAAGTCGTAGATGTTTTGTTCGAAATAATATAAAAACAACAACTGATACACTAAATATATTGTAGAATTTAAAATTAAAATTTTCAAAAATACTTTTCTTTGGGACAAACAGTTCTGCTGGCGACGTCGGAAAAAGATAAAATGTATGTGAGAGCTGTTGTTTTGACAAGACGTAATTAGTATTGCTAATAAAGCGGTTTCTATTGTGCTTAAAGCGACTTTTAATATTTTGTCAGATGGCACAACTATTGGGGGGCACATACAAAACATTTTGCAAATCCTTGACATCAAGTTCGCATACCTGTGATTAACCCAAGGATATATATATTCCTGAAAATTTAGTTGTTCTCATATTACATTAATTTAAATGAAAGGTATTTGAGAAAGCCTTTGTCAATACCTTTGCCCTGTTGAAGTCAATGCTGAGCATACATATATATATATATATATATATATATATATATATATATATATATATATGTATGTATACATATATTATTTGAATTCTAAATATACTATAGATTTCAAAACAAACCATTCATAATACAAAGTTATTTTTATATTCATAAATATTCGTTTCTTCCAACAAATAACAATTTGTGTACATATATTTACATATAAAATATAGATATATATATGTATATATGTGTATGCTTATAATAATTATAACATTCTTATAATCTTCACCTCATTTCTTTATATCCGCAAATCTCATTATCCTGATCATCTGTTACCAAATGAGCTTCATTTAGCAAGCCGGCGTCGTATAATTGTGAGGAAGTTTGCATTTTCTCCTTCTTTTGTCTAAATCCAACCTTGGCATTGTTTTTAATGAATTTGACAACAATTCTATCATCCACAACAGACATTAGTAAGCTTTTGCCCCATGCCAAGAGAGCCATTGGATATTGTGGTGTTAATAATTGCGATGGTGTTATAATATGTCGGTATAAACAACCTCTTAAAGTGTTTTGTAGTTGTTTTATTTGACCAGCAAAGGCACAAGGATGATATAGAAAAACAATAGCACCATCAGCTAAACTGTGGAGCCAACGTTGTGGCGGTAAATATTGGTAGGTACCAAATTTAGGAGCCAACGGTCTATAACCACCACTAAATTTTGTTTAATGCAAACAATTAAAAATTATTACGAAGCCAATAGTTAAAAATAATTTTTTATACTTACAATGGTATTAAGTCTGTGTATTCAATATTTTCATCAAGACACTTTACAGGTGGGTCATATACTGCTGGTATCACATATTCTTTCAATAAGGCACTTGTATTCATATTTGGTTCGTATTCCGTTCTGTTTCCAATGCAAAGATAATTAAAGTTATGCCGTTTATCATGTGGATCGAAATCGATACTTATGTTATTCTGAAATTTTTGTCACATAAAAAACCATGGAAGTCTGTATGTGTGTATGGCAATATTACCTTTCCATTATCACATTCAAACCTACTCATCGTTCGTTCCTTACCAACATCGTCAGAATGATAATTCGGTGGGTAAGGAAACCATAAATAGTTTGTATTATCACCATTATCAGAAAGATCTTCAATTGGTTTTTCGGCTGGTGCAGCATTACTATTACCAGATATATTTTGTTGCGGTATTTTCACCGGTGCCACAGTGGCAATTTCAGATTTTGCGTCGTTCTGATAATTCGGTGGATAGGGAAAATATAACATTGGCAGAGGGGTCTCGTGTATAACGTTATCATTATTTAATGTCTCCTTTTCGAATGATTCACTATTATTTAGTGCAACAAGAACTAGTATTATTTTTAAATAATATATTAATTTAACCATGTTTTAATAATTATTAAAGATACTTATGTACAATACAAAACAAACTGATAAAATAAAGAATAACAACAAAAAGCAATGAAAATTGGTTTAAGATAGAACTAGAATATTATTAAAAGTTGCTGATACTAGATTGAATGTGTCAAGTAAAAACGATATCGATAACGTGTTTGCTAGTTCTACAGTGGGTAAAATGATTGCAAATTTAGATAATGCATGAAGGTAAGGAAGGTTTAAAAATTAAAAAAATATGCATTTACATTGACATTAGATGTCTACCTCAATATTAGTCCACATATATATATATATATATATGTATATATATATATATATATATATATATGTATATATATATATATATATATATATATATATATATATGGATATATATATATATATATATATAATGTATATACATATATGTATATATATATATATATATATATATATATATATATATATATATATATATATATATATTGTAACCATCTTAGAACCCGTTCAACAGAAAACGTTAAATGATATGTCTAAAGCCAGACATACGTGTAATTGAAAATGCTTTACCTGATATAAAAGTAAAGATCAGACGATCAGTTGAATAGGGTATAAACAATTAAATTAGGTAAAATTTTACAACATCCTAAATGTACATAAACGTGCGATAAACAAAAAAGGTAGATAATGATATATGTAATATACTTTTATTTGCTCTTTTTACATATTATTGAAGTTGATGTGTATATAAATTAAATTAAAACAAATTGTTTTGGGATTAAAATTTTATTACATTCATACGTATTTATTTCATCGATAGATTTAAAAATAACATAGTGGTTGCGTTTGCATACTTGATAATTGTTATATTGTTATTGAATTACTTGGAGTGCTTTTTAAATGCGAAACTTTTTATGCTATTATGGAAAAATATGCTAAACATGTTATGAAACCACTTTTTGAAAATAAAATTTTTGTCGTTACATTATAAAAGGTAAATCAAAATTGTTTACAAAAATGCAAAGTACATAATATTATTCAAAAGTATAGGTATATACAAAAATACTTAATTTTTGTTATATATGTGTTAATAAATATCTTTGGATAGTTTTAGTAACAATAACCCCATCTACAATAAGAAAAATTTATAGTTTATATGTGAAGTTACTTATTTATGTTATGTTAGCTCAATACAAAGCTATATGAGTTTTCAGACTTTAATATATATGTATGTATTTATATATGTCTTCACAAACGAATTAATAAAAAATATATAAATAAGTAATTGGTTGTAAGTTAATCCTGCTGCCACTAAAATAAAAAAAAAAACTTTATTATTGTGTATGAAATAATTTTTTTGCTATTTGAAATTCACCTTTAGTGTGGGTTGGTTAGCAGCTCCTAAGCGTGCAGCTTCTTCCTCACGTTTTTGCAGGGCTTCACTGCGCTGCTGTTGCCTCTTAACACGTTCTGGGTCCTTAATTCCCTTACGTTCGTTTTCCTGAAGTCTTTTTTCAGCAGCTTCAGCCTGTTGTCGCCTACGTGTTTCCTTAATAATTATGCAAATAATAAGTGTGCAATTTCAATTTTATAATTTATTACCGGTGATGGCATCAAATTCGCTTCCTCAGATGAGCCACCACAACATGATGAACATGCTCCCATTTCTTAGTACTTTTGTTAGTCCAAATGTAAAGCAAAAATTAATGTTTAATTAAACAGTGTTTTGACTTTTTAACTTGAGTCATTGTTTTCGTTGCTTGTGATTCATTTTTGTTTACAGCTGTTTTTGTCTTTCCTTTTTTTAATGTTCGTTAGAGCGACCAGAATTAGTATTTCATTTTAGGACCCTCTTTCCACTGGGCAGGATGAATGTGGCAACTGTCATATTAATAGCTACATATAAACTTTGCAAAGTATGTATATCCAATGAGAAATTGATCTAGCTGAATGGTGGTGTTGATATATAAAATCATTTATGAATATATATCTATCAGTTCTCATGCAAGAAGTCAAAATTTAGAATGTGTTGACTAAGGATGATAATTTGGTATACTTAAGCAAATAAATATGTTGACTATATTCATTATAGCTTTATATATATATATATATATATATATATATATATATATATATTTATATAAAACTTTAAAACATGAGATATGCTTATGAGATGGCGTTATATATCGTATAAACATGGCTTATGTTATGTTACTCAGTTTCTGTTATCTCTTATCTTTGAACCGAATACGTTTATTTCTCAGTATGGCATCTCTAATAGTCATACATAGAAAAAGACACTATGAAGCAAACACAAAATCAAAACAAAAAGCGAAAAAGCATAACAAGGAATTTGGAAAAAGGTCGGTTTCTTAGATTTTCTTTAATCTATATTTTCGGTAGTTCTTTATATGTGGTATTATCAGTTTGGCGGCTAAATTTCTGTGCGATTTTTATCCAAGATATTGTTGTTTACTAAATAAAACTTACTAACTAAAAGTTTTGAATACGTTTTTGAAATTAGTTGTTGATCTTCTTGGTCGAAAATAAAAGCAATAGTGGAAAAATGTTGAACATCCCAGCTGAAGGCAAGGTAAATGGAGATATTAAAGAATTAATTGTAACCAGTCAATGTTGTTATTGAAATTTATGATCTTTGTGGTAATATGTATCGTACAAAGTCCAAAACTTAGAATTTGATTCACAAATAAAGGAAAAGTTCGTGTATATATGTACATCCATATGTACTATATTAATAATAGTGTAGATTTTTGCAGAATTTTATTTTTGGCTAATAATGTATTCAACCTTCAATTGACCTTACATACTGCCAAAAACTTTGTAGGGGTTGTTGTTCTATATCGACTCCCTAATCAAGAGACAAGAGGTTTTTATATCTTGTTTAAATAAATGGTCTAATTTTAATCAAACCGCTTTCTTTTTCTATTTGTTTATTCAAATGTTGAAATAAATTTTTTTTGTTTTGTTTACGTTATCAATGCTAATAAAGTAATTTTGAAAATTAAAAACTAAATTAATCTAACTACACCAAAATAAAGTTGATAGTAAATATTTGTCGGTATATTGGATAATAATTCAATATTTTCAAAATGTATGACATTAATATTAAAGAAAATACGTCTTCAGCCTACATACCTTGTAAATCGAAACAATATAGAAGTAGCTTATAAGAAGTTTACTACTTTCCGTTTATAAATTTGTTCTGAAAACGATTGTGAAAGGATTGCTAATAATAATTAAATTAAGAAAAGAGAGTTTTGTTTTACGAATTATTTTGGTGCCAACCAGGACATTATAGCCAATGACGGAAATTTAAGTATCGGGTGTTCTACTTTATGCTAAATTCTAAATGTTATAAAAGGGTGAATATAGGTAAAGCTTCCGTGCGTTTAGGACAGCGAAAAACAAGCTTGAAATCACAACAGAAATAAAAGGTGCTTTTCAGACCCATTCTGACAAAATAAATTCAAATTTTAAATTACGAATAGACCCAATTTTTTTTTTACGACCAATAATCAGAAAACCTCAGCATGAGTTTAAAAAATCTTAATAAAGCTTCAATATCTTCCCGCTAAGTTCATAAACAAAAAATACTATTACCCCCTGAATTGAAAGAAATAATGTGAGCCCTAATTTAAATAAAGAATATATATTAGAATTTTTTAAAATAATAACCCTCCTAATTCTTTAAGTCATAAGCTTTCTAATAATTTGTATATGACCTACAGACAGAAGAGGCCTATGCCCTGAGATTTCGCGGCGAAGGCTAAAATTGCTTTGAGAGACTCAAGTGTGAGCTACCTTCACTGTTTATGTTTTGCGCCTTGAATTCAAGTGCCGAAATATATTTGCTGAAGTCTTTCAAGTTGATCTGCAATTTCGTAAGAAATGAGACAAATAGTATATATTTTGAAGGAGAAATGCGAGTGTAATAAGTTGTTCCAGCTTAGATTTGTATGTGCAAATGCTAATTAAAAACCTATTTAGTATGTCTTTCTCATACAATGAATTTCCATAATTTACAGTACATCATATTAAAGTCTTAAGTTGAAATTAAGTATAATTATTAGGATCTATAGGGTCTTACTTAAAATTGGAATCGCCAATACATAAGAAAAGTACTGGTTACAAATTTGTTTTTTTTTTTTTTAATAAAAGCTTAAACTTTGTCATTTAAGAATAGAATATAATGTTAATCAGATGATTACCAATACTGGCTCGGCAGTACACCATCCGATCAAAATATAAATCGGCAGCGAGCCTATGGACTGGTAAAAAGTTTAAAATAAATAACATCATATAATTCGATTATATCTAATAGTAAAGATATAGTTTATATTTCTGGCGTTTAAATAGGTGTTAATGATGGACATACTTATGTACGTGGTTTTGTATTCAGACAAAATTAATATTATTTCGTCCTCTATATGTCCGTTAAAGTACGTGTCTATGTAAAAGAAAACACTTATCACGTTGTAGTAAATCCCTCTTGTGATAAAATTTTTTTTTTATTTATTTCTAAATACCAATATTTTTGTGTATTGGTGTAGGATGAAAAACATTAACTAACTATCCATTAATGATTCTTTTAAATCCAACAGTATTTATTCTTGAATTAGAAACATACAAGTATTTTTTAATTCGATAAATATAGTAAAAGTATTATTTAGTTCTTAGTTGCAAACCTTTTGAATTGAGATAATATTCAATTGATTAAACGGGTCAACACAAATTGAAAAGGCTTTGCAAATAAATAGGCCAATATATTTTCTTTAAACCAAACATTCATGCCTGTATGTATTTGATGTAAAAAACAGCTTTTTACAAAATTATGGTGTGAAGAATTTAAATCAGCGCCCGTTAATTGCTAAGTAACATTCAATTTATTTCGTTCATCAGAAAAAAGAAAGAATAGGCCGTTCTGTGTAATTATTTTGTCTTTGTTTTTGTTTGTCTTTGCTCTTATTCTCTTTATTATTAGCTGATAAGACCATGATATGTAATTTGTAAACGTTAACCTTATTTTGTGAAAAAGTTGGTCAAATATTTAAACATCGCACAGTGGGGCCGAAGCCTGTTGTGGTGAATCCATTCACATTTTCACAACTGCCATGGAAAGGTGAAACTCGTATAACTGTAGAATTGCAACTCGTAACTTCGGTAATTGTAATGTAATTCTTAGGACAAGTTCGAGGTGTAGGAATAGGTAGACTTTTCCCCCTTTGCAAAGTAATTAGCCCACCTTATATTTGTCATTAATTTTTATTCACCAACCGAGAGGCAAATAATGAATGAAACTGCGAGTGATTGCATGGCAATTTCAGAATGGCGAATCGGGCACTGGGTGCATTTGAATCCAAATAAGACGTAGTGCTGCATACTCACTCCTTGGCGTTTGGTGGGTAATGTCGATGAACCAGAAGCTTTCAATGTTCACTCAAGTGCCTCGGCTTTTCAAAATGGCGTGGGATGCATTTAACTCCATTTGATATTTACAATATATACATCACCTACATCCAAAAATTGGAATAGTCTATTTTAAAGTTACAAGACCGCATGCAGGAGATGGTGATGAAGCTCCTCAGTGACATGGGTAGCCATCTCTATTGACCCTCTGGAGAATTGACACAACTTGGAATGTGTTTAACTTTTTTATTGCAACTGCAATGAAATGTGCTTAAGTTTAAAGCAAAAAGTACATAATTACTAATTAATTACATGAAATAAGGAAGGACCGATGATTCCGTCAACATGCAAACAGCATTAAACAGTAAATTTTGATGGACGTTTGTGGCTTGCGTATTGTCTTCAATTTTTAAATAAATTTTTATCTTGTACTCTTCATATAAATTTTGCTGATCAAATCGATTGTATGTATGTATATGGTTTGTGAAAACTAAATGAAATTTTTGTTTCAAACTTTACTGGACCGACAGAGATTCGAGTCTTTTCTGGTTGCTTAAGTCTGACTCAGAATACATCGAAGAGCTTGTAATGCTATAGTGTCAACTTAAATATGAAGGAACTGCTTAAAAATCGTTTAATTGAAATAAAATCTTTAAACATCATGTGTTATATTAGACGAGTAATTTTTTTAACTTTATTTAATTTAATTTTTTACTGTTCAATTTTCTGCCAGTGCGATAAGCGTTAAACACGAATTTCTAATATTAATCTTTAAATAAACAAGATTACATTTGACCTACATTTGTTAATGTTAAATGATAGGAAATGGTTATTTAAACAGGCCCCTCTTGTCCTGTTTGCCGAGAGGAATAAAATGATCTGGAATTATTATATAGAAAATTGTTGCTAGAAATATTTGTTTTTAACAACAATATCGTGCTAGTTTTAACTTTTTGACAAACATTATCAAATAAAGTCACTGATGTGACAAAAGGTTCATCGTATTTGTCCTTTAAGTTTTTCATAATGGACATAATCAGAACGTAAAAGAATGTGCGTTGGAAACCTTTTATTTTTGCCGGGAATCGTTGCCATATTTCGATTGTCCCCGGGATAGAGGATTTTTTTTTGCGATTGTTGATAGCAATTACGAAAAAATTCACAGAATATTGTGATTTTGGGATTGTTTTGGGATAGCATATTAAATATCCTTCTCGAAATAACTTCGCATTTAGAAACATGTAATTGAGTTGCTGCGACAAATTTATTTCTTCTTCTCGAAGGAGTGCACTTGAGTTTTCAAAAAATTTATAAAATCATATTTATTTATAATCATCATATTTATTAATTTATATATATTAAATTGTAAAGATTTCGGCGACATGAAATTATCATCTTCCCCAATAACAAATTGAAAGTCGAATATTTAAAAAAAAAATTAAAAAATTGCTGCTGGTGGTACTCATAATTGTTTAGCTCTTGTCGCTACAACTTTGACAAATCATTAATTTATTTTCATAGATTTTGTAAAATCTACTGATTACATTGTAATATTTTAAATATGTACAATTACATACATGCGTCTTCACTTATCTAAACATTTAAAAATGATTTCTCGTCGTTGTGCGTTGTAACGAGCCATTTTGAGCCTTAAGTATGTTTTGATTAATTTTTAAATTCAAACATCACAATTCATACGCTTCTGCTCTCAAAACAGTTGCTTGAAAGAATGAAATGTTTTTCCGCACATTCATATTATAGATATTTTTTTTATTGTAAAATATTAAAATGTTCTAGAGGAGTAGAAAGAGATTAAAATTTAAAATATCTTTAAGAAAATAAAAATATTTAATAAATACATTTTATCGTTCTCAACAAGACACATAACAACACTAAAATCAGAAATATGAAGTTCAAAGACTGGCATGATTTCCCTTTTAGTAAATGCCAAACCCGCTCGCATATTATGTATACACATGCCATTTATATTCATTTAACTATAGGGCCTATAGTATTGGCCGACAATCTCTAAGATTCGGTTCCGAATTTCAAACGAACTTTTTGTGAATTACACATATTTTTTTAAAACAAAAAATCTACAAACGGACTTTTATAATTCACTTTGGACACGATCGAAATTCCAATACAATTTATATATAAATTCTGAACGATATCGAGTGCGGTAATTTGGCCCTGGCCAAAAACCAAAAGTTTAAAAAATAAAATAAATAATATATTAATAATAAATTAATTACCGTTGCAACAGCCATTTTTAGGATCAGCGTTTGATGTTCTTATAGTCATCACGCACTCCAAGAACGCATTTTAGAATTCAGCACATTCCCAGTGCCACCTTATGATGATATTCACAACGTGCAACACATCACATGCAGCACAGAGACGCATTTCCCAATAGACCCTACGTGTTAAACCGATAACACACTATGGCCTTTTGTTTTATCGCATCCAAACGAAACAATTTGAACTAGTGGCAACGTGTGACATTTTCCTTTACTCCGTTATGTGGCATTTACTTCCAAACGACACAAACTCGACATCATGAAATCCCTAAAATATTGATAACGTCCTCGTATTCAAGTCCTCCAGAATATTTATTTTAAAAAATAAATGGATTTTATTCGAAAATCAAAATTATTTCCCAACTTTTGAGTCGGCATATCCAAAAGTGTTTACGAAATTGAACAACGTTAACAAAAAAAAAAAATAATAATAATAATAATAATAAAAATTTCAAAACCAACGGTCATTCTGTCATCATCCCCAACAACTTTAAAGAGATTTTCAACTGAGAAAGTTTTATACATCAACGGGTTTTATTAAGAAAGAAATGGTACTTTTAAATTAAAATTATCTCAGAACGGTTGAGTATTCCAATATTATCAGTATGCTTAATAGTGTGTACTAAAATAACACACAATATCAGCAGCAATTCAAAATCCAACGACTTGCTTAACAAAAAAAAAACAACTAAATTATATAAAACAAACAGTCATTCTGTCGTCATCACCAGCAACTTTTAAGAGATTTTCAACTGGCAGTGTTTCATAAGAGCTCCTCCAGTCGCGTAGCAGAGTGCTTGACTTTAAATAAATTTCTAATTTCAAACTAAGAATAGAATAGTACTGCTCTGATCGACCGTTTGTGTTGTTTATAAATTTTCGAGCTACTTTTATTTAAGTAACACACAGCCATTGTGGAAAAATCAATTAATAATTGAAATCAATTGTTTTCAAAAAATTTAAAGGCGCGCACAAATTGTATAGTGCACTTTACTAAATTAAAGAAGAAAAAAAAGGGAACAAGAAAAGATTTTTAAATAACGAAGAATTTACAAGTTTGTTAAATGCAATCAAGCAAATAATATTTGCACAATTTATTAAAGTGTTTTTTGGTGTTTTTTTAACATAAAAAAAATATTTTATATTTGTACAAAACCGCCAAAACTTTAAATGACAGACAAAAAGTTCAAATAGTTTTAGTTTGAATTAAAAAAAGTATAAAATAACAACAACATAATCTAAACATAACCTTGAATTATGAGCCGTCCAATTGATATACTTTTAGGTCGCGTAAGTTAAATTCTTTTGTTTGCTTTTTCATATTAATTTTGTTTGTTTTTTGTTTTAAATGTTTTTAATTTCTTCTTAATGAGCTTAAACATTCGAGCAAGCGTGTGCTGTCCGTCCCATGACAGTGAAAATTTTGTGATGCTGATTTCTAAACTGCTGAAAAAACATGTCTACAGTGTTTTTCAAAAAGATGTAAATTTTTCTTGTTTTTGAAAAGATAAATAAATTATATAACAGCAAAGCAATGGAGCGCCATACTCCGCAAGAGCCTGGAATAACTCAGTGTACAGATTTGATTTTGAGTGATGGAAATTATTTTAAAAGTTTGTTCCCGTTGGGTAGAAAATATGATATCTATCAGGTGGACAACGCTAGTTGTGGCTGGAAGAAATATTTTCTCCTGACTCAGTAACCGATACAGCCCAATCACTTTTCCCTCTTGAACGCTCATCAAACAGTGACATTGAGAAGGTGAACCGACTCTTTGTGCGCAGTTTCCCAGAAAAGCAGATCTTATTTATTATCGTACTGTTTGCATTTTGTAGTGGAATGTGTGTAATGCTGAGAACACACTATGACATTTTGTGACATGACATTTGCGATGTCATTTAGAAATATACAGTTTGAAGGTCACGAAAGAGTTACCACTAGTAAACAATATAGTGCTGGCCTGCGATGGCACAAGATGCCATACTGTGCTCTCTGCTTACGTTTTTCACTGTCAGGTCTTTTCGAGTTGAGCAGACAAGCGACAAGATATTGTTTGTTCAGTTGCGACGACACAATTATGAAATCGCTGTCGAAATAGACGTAACAAAAATTTTTACAATTATTCCACGCACTCCATTTCTTGACTGTTTGTAAACTACTATTTGCAAAAATTATAACTAATTTTGCGCCACCCTGTATGAACTTATATGTGTTTGTAATTATTGTACTTTTATTATATTTTATTAGTTCACTATTAAATGAATTAAAAACTAAATAAATAGCATGCGTGTCAATAAAATGTTTAAACCCTACAGTTCGGCAGCCAAATCATTTAAATACGAGTAGAAATTGTATAACATTTTAAATAACACCTTGAACGTGAATTTTGTGAACTTCTGATGAAATTGTTGTGTTAATTTCTTTTTACGAGAAGTTCAACGTAACCCGCAAAATTTAATTAAACTGATAAGAATTGTTTTATAATCAAGAGAAACAAAAACGCTAGCGATTCCATATTAAATTTTGTTTTCATGTTTAAGAAGAAAGGAAAATGATAATAATAAAAATATATGTATTTCTTTCTTAAAGAAAAACAAATAAATAAAATAAAATAAAAAGTGAGAAATTTAAAAATAAACCAACTCAAAGCTGTTGTAGATTCCAACTGATTTGTTATAAAATCATTTTTATTACAGTTTTATAGTTGACTTGCTATCAGTAAAATTATGGGTTGTTTTTAATCTCTTGGCTTTTTTATGGGATCACAATAAATTATTACATGCGACTAAATGCAGTTATCACAATAACAGGCTGATGTAATGCAATGATCAGTGATAGCTGTTGCGATAGTTTTGGGCTCATAGGCAGTGTATACATGTGTGTGTGTGTGTGTGTGTGTGTGAGTACAATGTGCATAAGAAGAATGAAATGCATACATGCAACACAATTTTATTGGGAATGATATTTACAAGGTTTTTTAGTCAATATTATTTGAATTGAAAAATATAAAATATTATTGCTATATTAATATTTATATAGGCTAATTGTTCTAACTTAGTTAAAATCTCAGAAAGACATGATGATAAATATTCCTAGGCACAAAGGAAGTCAACATCAGTTTTATTCAACTTACACAGCAGAGCAGAACAGCTGTTTTCGAAAGTCGCAACACTTTCATCATCAGTGCTCATGTGTATATTGTGTTTGTCACCACTTTTTAGGTGGCTTAGTTGAATGTGATAACAGTTTCTATTTACACAAATTTTATTAACAAATTAAACAATCCGAGAACTGTATCAACCTGATGTTCAACACGTTTTTGTTTTAATAACCGTGTTGCCGTTTGATTATTTTCTTCATGTCCCATTTTTCTGAATTTTTTGCTCCATCAATTAGCCTATATAAATATTAATATAGCAAAAATAAAATGTTCATTAAAATAAAAATCACATAAAATATTCTTGTTAGTCGAAATTAAAAAAAAAAGTAAGAATAATAATTCCTCTAATTAAAGTTTCCATTGCACGAATAGCCATGCATGATCGTCTGAATGCTGAAACATTTAAAACACTGAACAAATGGTTTTATATTCATAATGCGCATTGCGCACATCATGTGTAAAACGTTGGCGTACACACCTTCATCGGTTTTCTCGATCGGTACTCGATCAAAACCACACACGTGCAATATTTAATTTGCTATATAAAACATGGCTCAGTCGTTTATGGCAATGCCCAACACAATCTGACCCATTAAATACAATCTTATTTTAAGTCGTAACACAAGCGCAAAATACTACTGCACTTGGTTGTCAATCTCTTCGCTTCATGAACGATCTTACGAATTCTACTACAATCATTGTTCACTGCTATATGATATAATAGGTCCGTTCGACGAACAACGCCTTTCGTAAAAATAAATTGAATCACTTGTATAAATTGCTGTACTGCAGCTGTTTTTGTTTATATAAAAAAGATATAGAAAAATTGTATATGACCGTTTAACATAATAATTGTTTTATATTTTGCAAATTAACACATCAAAAGTATGGAAATACTAATGCGCAGAGAATAAATGTTTTAAAAAACACTTTTTCATACAAAATCATGCAAATTTTAAAAGAAAAAATTAAGATGTGGTGGATTTTTCTACACATCAGATGCTTCCAACATATAACTTGGCAGCACTTAAATTAGCACAGATAAAAAAAGCAAAAATAAAGTTGCATTTCATAGAACGTTCTCAAAACCAATTTAAAAATGGCTTAAGTTGGTTGCAACCAAATCATTTTCTATGGTAAAACCAGGTTTTTATAGTTGGTTTTAACGTTAAAACTAGAATTTATTAAAACCATGTCAGTGTGAAAATTCTATATCATACAAATTTTAAACATTTCGAAAAGCAAAGCAAAACTTGCATTTCTGTTCGTTTGTTCGATGAACAAATTGCGTAAAAAGCAAATAAAAAATTAACTGCCTACTGGAGGCATTTTTGGCCAGCGCGTATTTCAATAATAATAATTACATAACACGTACCATAATATTTAATTAAAGTAAATATTATATGGTTTCCGATAAAAATATGCATATTTATTGTCTAAGGTCGCGATTGCAAACAAACTGCGAAAATGATTAACAATTGATATTTAAGAAAAACGATAAAAAAAAATATTTTTATTTTTCCACTCAATAACAGATTTGTGGTTTGAATAAACATGTAAAAAACCGCAGAACACTTCATTGATAAACAAGCACCTGCATTAAATAAAGGAAAATATATGGTTTTATTTAAATATGTTTCTGTAAAAGGTGTCCAAGGGCTTTGTCACACTTTTGTCTGTGACGAATGGCGACTTCGTGTAATAAATACTTTCTGTGTGGGCTTAGCAACATGTGCCTTCTTCTCTAGGTTTTGTAAACAAAATCTGTATCAATTACAAATTTTCTACTAACAAACTATGGGGTTAATGTCATTCTATAATGGACAATGTGACATCTTGAAAACTGACATAATGATACTGGACCATCTGCAAGATTTGCGGCTTCTCTTGATGGCCCGCAATCGAAATTTTAAATTTCCCATAACTCTGGCACATAAATCAGGCTTAATTTGACCGATTGCATGGTACATGGGGCATGTTGGCTTTGAGGACCGTTGTGGTTTGTGGCCTATTCTTCACATAGAAATGTGATTTAAGAAAACTCCATAACAAAAATCGCACGATCTTAGTGGCCAGATCCTCATACAAGATGACCATGGCCTCAAATCGCTTGAGCAAAATATCCAATGAAGCAGGAGTTGTTTTGGACGCAGCGCTGTCCTATTGAAACCACATGCTGTTAGTGTCCAGATCGTTCGAATCGTCAAAAATCAGGCAAAAAGAAGTTGGCGACTATTAACTCATAGCGCTCTCCAATAATGCTGATGGCCAGTGCAATGTCCTCGAATTCTCCTGCGCAATATCACATACAGCGGCCATGTTTTCGACATATCTTGCGATCCCTAGACGTACGGTTGTTGGTCGATTGTTTATTAAACCATTGGAAAAATTATCCACCATATTGCTAATTGTACTCTCGGTAGGACTAGAGGTCCCATGGGGACCATAAAAAATGGGCTCACTAAATTGAATTCTATACCCGTGCTTAGTGATTTGGCAAAACAGAATGAATAAATTATTTGGAAAAAAATTACCACCAGCTCGATTGATTTTAAAAATTTTAGTGTGTTAAACAATAATTTCCACAAAAATAAATTTAACTGTAAAACAATTAATAATTCTTATCAAATAAATCGGTTGTGTTGCAATATAGTGAATATAGTTTTTCACATTCTTCCCCATGTTGCCGATATTCGTCAATCGTGGGCAAATGTGTAAAGAAACTTTTGACATCTAATAAACGTTTAGGTGCATCATCCTTTAAAGTTTCATCATCCAAAGTTTCATTTCCTTTGTTTTCCTTTTCTTCAATATGTTTCCTTAAGGATCTCTGCATGCCCCAGATGAATGGTGAACTTTTGCAAACCAACATTTTTAGGCAAGAAGCTTGGCCCTGCTCTGATTCATGACTTGCTATCATATCGGTTAGCTTGTCTGCCAGATCAGTGTGGGTTGCTTCTTTCAGAATACGTCGCATTTTGCCGGAGGAATTTCGAAGAAACCATTCTATGGTTGTAATATCATTCGCCGCCCTAGGCTGATGATCGTTGGGTGCATACTTTTCTTCCGGACCCGTTTCTATATTTTCGTCTTCTCTATTTTCATTGTTTTTAAACTTGGAAATGTCTTGATATTTCGTCGCGGTGCCCATTATGGTGTTACCAATCTAAACGTTGACAAACCAACATTTTAATTATTTATTTTCTTTACTAGAGAGATCAACTAACTCACAGCCGATGCTATCATTATTAAAGCATTAATAGCTAAAGCTCCCAATTTGGTGGCATCGAAACCGACCAAGCGTAACATGCTGGTTATGAGATTTGAAGTGCCAAAGTTTATACCCACTGCGTCTTTGGCGGGTGTAGTTGCCGTTGAAGTCTTGGTCTGAAATTGTTTTGTTGTGGTCTCTTCCAGCTTTTGAGCACCTTCTTGGGATTCATAATTATTGTTACCAGCCTCAAAACTGCCTGGCGGGGAGGTTGAAAGTTTTAAACCGTTTTGTATGATTGAAAACAAATCGGGCCTATTCCGATTGCTGTTGTTATTGGAAAAGGCTTTTGCTACTAAATTTGCCACATCAGCAGCCGTATTTATGCCTTGAAATATTTATGAAACAAAAGCTCAATGCAACATTTTATTTAATTCATATTTTTATTTAATTTTTACCAAACATTTGCCCCGCCACTTTCAAGCCATCATTGAAATTATCCATTACCCCTCTTTTCTTGACTATTTTAGCCTCTTTTAATTTAAGGATCATCAAACCGGAAATCATGCTCCACATAAACAGTTTATGCCAGTTCATATTTAATATTTTTGCTGTTAAGTCTCAAGCTTTAATTTTGCTACTGAAACGTGTGGGTAAGACATCCCACAAATTTTGCAGCACCCAGCAAAATTAGTGGATTCATAAAAAATGTGTGGTGTCACTTGAGTGAATTTCGTTTATGCTCTTTGATTTCTTTAATTTCTTCTTACAACAGACTTTTTGTTTGGTACTAAACACTTGCAGACTTGGGCTTTGTTTAACCATAAAAGAAAAAAGGGAAGGCATCCCTGGTTTTTTGAATTCATTGTCTGAAATCTAGATTATAAAATTGAATTTTTTAAGACACTGATCATGCTTAATCTATAGACGTGACTAATTTCCCGAAGTACCAAAGTATGAGTTGTAGTACGATTTTTGGGTTATACAATTACTTGGCTGAAATGTGATACCAACAGTGCCACATGCCACACGGCACGCGACACAATGGCCAAATTGAGTGGCGAGTTTGGTGAGGAGTATATTTCATTTTTGGGGCCTGTCGGTTGGCCGCCTAGATCAAGCGCCTTAATGCCTTTATACTATTTTTGCTGTTGCTATGTTAGGTCTCATGTCCGTAGGGACAATCCCGCAAAGGAAATCGTCTTAGGACATTTAATCGTGTAGATCGTTTTATCAACATATAAAAATTTCACTCTTATCTCTAAATCTTATGTGTTTTTTATATATCAAATAAATCACAAAGCTTAAAATATTATAATTAGATAAGCTCACACTCATGATTGAAGTAGATAAGCTTTTGATAAACTCTTTAATGATATTAAAAAAAAGTTTATATTATAAAAAAAGATTTCTGAAAAGAGAAATATTTTCTTATTAACGCTGAAGTTAAATTTGGTTCCATTCAGAATATGTATATAATGAAATTTGCAAAACAAATTTTAATGTTATGAAACAGGGATATAATACCATTAACGATCTTATATAATTAATACCCTAGAAATATTTCCACAAATGATTTTAAGTAGATTTAATTCAATGCAACCATGTTTTCGCTGGCTTAAATTTAGTGCTGCCAAGTTATAAGATTGAAAGCACCAGCTAATGTGAGTGGTCTACTATAGCGGTAGTTTTTCGTTGAGAGTTTTCTTAATTTGTATATGAGGCAATTTGATCTCCAAACACAGTTTGTCAATTAAATGTTGCAGCATCTACATCCACTTCTATGAGATGTTTGATCGCCCTAAAACCTGTGGTCTAGCTGGTGTTTGAAAAACTATTTGGCCCAGAGTGCTTGAGAAAATGCTGTAGTACAAAAATTTTATATTAAGCCAAATTAAATAAAAAATGTTTATTAAAATGATGGGAATTCATCATCAGCACTCGTGGGCATTTTTATTAGGTGACTTAGTTGAATGTTATATTTATTCTTTTTTATATACATATATTTATTAATGAAACAGAATCCGAGATGGTAAATCACTTCAAATCGATTTTTTGCCGCTACATTATTTTCTTCCGTGTCCCAATTTCAGACTTTTTTGTTCCATTTCTACTTAAGCGAAACTTTTTCTTTTCATTTACTTCTAAATTCTTCTATATTTTATGCAGACACCAAGAAACTTCCTATGCATATCATAATGTTGGTATACTTCCCCTAAAATAGTTAATTTAATAATTCAGCGTATAAAACTACTTATGCCTAGTGCGCTATTAATTGTGACAATGAGAGCATATTTATTAAATTTTTATTTTAACATTAAGCAATAGAAACATGTACCTGCGACAAACAAAAAAAAAATACCTGATGAGTAAGTGGTACGAGGGGTGCTTGATAGCCAAGTGACAATTTCAATAATATAATAATAAATAAGGGCTGTATTTTTCAACATAATCCACATTTTTAAATTTAAAAAGAATTATGATCGTATGTAGTAAATCGAAAGGAAATAATATTGTTTTAAAATTTATTTGCAGGTACGTGGCCACCAAAGAGCACCTTCCGACTCCAAAGAATTTCATGAAGTGACTAAACGTGATGCTTTACGTCAATTGGAAAATGACTTGGACAGATTATTGCAAACGGCTGAGCCTGAAAGGCGGGCAAGTTTACAGCAGGAAATGACCAGATTTTCCGATTTGTTTGGGCGTTTTCTGCAAGAAGGTACTCATTTATAAAGTTATTTAAAAATAAATTGCAAATGTTATAAATATGTGGGCATGTTTTTGTTTCAGAGGGACCCTCCATTGACTGGAACAAAATTCAGAAGTTACCTGCAAATGCTGTAATGGATTACAGTTCGCTCAAGTCCCCTAAAAACGAACAGGTTGGTATTTCTTAATATTATTTACCACAGCAAATTTTTTTTGATGAAATTGAAATATTAACGACAGAATTTATAAAATTTTTTTTCAAAATTTGTTTTAGGAAATTGGTTTTATTTTTCTCTTTTGTTTCAATCATTGGCTGTTTAAATGATTTATGTTCTCTTAATTAGTGCTATAAATTTTGTCGTTTTATTTTGAGTCTTTGTTTTATTTGTTAAAATAATTTACCTAATTTATTTACAACAATTTTTTTATTCCATTACTCTTTTCCTATTTCCTTTGTATTGGATTTATTAAAAAATCATTTTGAAATATTTTAACTCTGTGTAAATGTGTGTATGGTTTTTCTAAAGAATGAGGTAAAATTTATATGTGTTTGTAATTATTTACCGGCGTATTTATAAAAAATAATGTGTACTTGATGTCTACCTTAAAACTTAATTTTCATATTAAAATTTATTTTAAAGTATTCTTCAAGCTCACTTTATTTTTTATAAATTCAGACTACTATATTTTCATATTATATAATTTTACTTAACAACAATTTTAATTTTAACGCTGTGTTTCTTCTAACTTTTCCGCTTAAGTTTTATTACTCATATAACAGTAGATTTATCAAAAAGGTATTAACAGATTTTTTTAAATTTTTTTAAAACTAAGTCATAAATATTGAAAATAGGCTAGAGCTATTAGTATTTTTACGTACATACATACCTGGCAGATTTATTCAAAGAACAGTAATTAGTTGCAAGAAACTAATTGATATTATAATCTGCTAAACATAAAATTATTCTAAGTATGTACATGCCTCTTTGTAGAAAATAGAAACATCTTTGCAATATTGAAACTACACTTTGTAAGGGACATCGCTTCCAAAATTATTATCATTTTTATGTTGTAATTGCTGTTGACTCCTATACGTTTTCTAATACGAGAAGCAGGAATATTCTCTATAAGTAAATTGTAAATAATCGATTATAGTTTTTTTTATCATCGTTTTATCATTTTTATCAGCATTAATAAAAATGCTAAAAATCTATTATATAAAAAAATTTAAGACAACATCGGAGATTTAATTGAAGCCATGCTGGTTATTTTCCACAAAATCATTTGCTTTTCATTTTTTTGCAGAAATAATTGTTCTTTTATGATGTATTTTTTTTAAATAATTGACGTAAAAATACTTTGAATAACAATTTCGCTTTCATTCTGAACATTGCAGAATTATATCCCTCAAAAATAAATGCAAACTAGAAAAAGAAAATTCGGATACTAACAATTATTTCTGCAAAAAATATCAATACGACAAGTATTTCTGAAAAAAAACAAAAAATCAGATAACAATTATTTCTAAAATAATCGGAATATGATTAAGAAAATTCGAAAACAAAATCATATTAAATTCAATGGAAACGCGTCAACATGATTTGCTCGTGTTGAAAACGTATAGTACGTTAGGACTCAAAATGGAATTTTATTTGCAAATAAACTAGACTAACAAATATGATATCATTATTTATTTATTTATTTCAATTTATTAATTAACCGAGCCCTTATGGGCCATATATGGTTAAGAGTAGATAAAAGAAAAACATGTACATAGATAATAAAAAAGAGGTTTAAGGCTTCTTAGTGATTCAATACAATGTTATATCGAGATAGACTTATAAATAGATAGTATATGTATGCAAAAATATAAGTATGTAAGGATCAAATGACTATGTGCAAGTGATTATATGTGGATAACTAGATTAAGCAGGAGCGAGGTAATGTAAAGGAATAAAGAGTAGGATTATATCTTCATGGACCAAAAACAACATCAAAACAGGATAAATACGTAATATAAATGTATAATTTACGTAAATTAAATGTATAATTTTTTAGAACTAAATCAATCATTGAAACTACCTGCTGTTTTAAGCCACTAACTTAAACTTAAATATTTATAAATTTGCCATGAAATATTCGTGTTAATGATGTGTTATTGTGTTTGTGAAAAAAATTGGTTTTGGTTTTTTTTATTTTTGTAATCAAACTTTCTTTTATTTTTAAGCGTTTCAATTAATAGTAAATTATTTTATATACTCTTACTTATGCAGATAGTGCACTGCTTCCTAACTTCTTTTTTCATTGCTTATTAGTTATTTAAAGAACAAAGGCCTGTGAGAAAGCGCTTACTTCTGAATCGGGCCTTTATTCGCTTTCCTATTTCATATTCAATCCAAAAATATTGTTTTTAAACATCCATTGACTTCTTTCATTCGATATCGAAGAACCAGCTGAAATTCATTTTATACTCCATGTAAAACATATGCATATGTATATTTTCCCATTATTTTTTCGATATGCTTAAGTACTTAAACAGCCAGTGCAATTTATTTGTGTAGCCTTTTTTGTTTAATACTGAATATTAAATACTAAAATTGTTGACATAAAAATAATAATAAAATATCTTTAAATAAATCTCAACTTTAGATACGTTCTATGCTGGATAAATTAGTTGTTATCAAACTTAATGGTGGTCTGGGTACCTCAATGGGTTGTCATGGACCGAAAAGTGTTATACCTGTACGTTCTGATTTGACATTTTTGGACTTAACAGTACAACAAATTGAAGTAAGTTATCACAATTTGTTTAAATTATTTTCATATACTTCACAAATACATATATATTTGTTCTTCAGCACTTAAATAAAACTTATGATGCCCATGTACCTTTAGTTCTGATGAATTCGTTTAATACCGATGAAGATACCGAAAAAATTGTGCGCAAATACAAAGGATTCCGTGTACAAATCTACACCTTCAATCAAAGTTGTTTTCCACGCATTAGTCGTGAATCCTTCTTACCCATTGCCAAAGATTTCGAAGTGGAAAAAGACATTGAAGCGTTAGTTTTTATTTTTATATATCACATAGGAATTCTTAGTTAAAATTTAAATAAAAATTATGTTTTTCAGCTGGTATCCTCCTGGTCACGGTGATTTCTACGATACCTTCCAATCATCGGGTTTGCTAAAACAGTTCATTGGTGAGGGACGTGAATATTGCTTCCTGTCCAATATTGATAATCTTGGAGCCACTGTTGATTTGAATATTTTGAATAAGTTGTTGGGAGAAGAGCGTCCTGATAAACCCGTCGAATTTGTTATGGAAGTAACCGATAAAACAAGAGCTGATGTTAAGGTAATTGCTTTCCAATATGTATTACTTGATTCATGTTTAAAGAATTTAAGTTATCACAAGCAAAATTTATTTCATAACCCACAATGTAGGAAAATAAATAAAAATTTGTTTTCAATTGAAAATAAAAAAAATCATATTTTACAATCATAAAATCATATTTTACAAGTTGAAATTGGCTTCAAAACCTTTTGATTGGAAAAAAACTTGCAAAAATAATTATTTTGCAAGATTAAACTGTCCGCAAAAAATCTAATAAATAAAAAATTTTATCGAAATTTCGCATTTATATAAGTTAAAGTTTAACTAAGCAATTTCAAATCAATCAAAACAAAATTCAAAAATTGGAAAACTTAAGTAAGAAGAAACTAAAATTTCGTGGGTTAAAAAATCATTTACAAGTAAATAAATAAAAAGAATTGAATACAAAATCGATAATTAAGTCAAAAGGAATTCGAAGGTCGACCGTAAATCTAAACTATCAGGAAATTTCAATAAAAATTTGCATATTACGGAAATGCCGCGTTATTAAAAAATTTAACGTCAGTGCGAAATTTTTTATGAAAACCTTAATTTTAATAAACTTAAAAATCTAAAAAGGAGCAGTATATTTGCATAGAGTGCTCTCCGCGGTTTTATACAATTTATTCATTAATTTAAAATCAAATGTATTAAGAAAATATATTTTTCTTAATTTCATCGACAGGGTGGTACTTTGATTCAATTCGAAGATAAATTAAGACTTTTGGAAATTGCCCAAGTTCCTAAAGAACATGTCGATGACTTCAAATCCGTGAAAACATTCAAATTCTTCAACACAAACAACATTTGGGCTAAATTGAGTGGTACGTTTTTATTTTTTCATTTGGAAGTATGCAGCCTTAAAATACAAACATAAATATTTTTTTTGTATAATAACCTTAGCCATTGATCGGGTATTAAGCGAGCGTTCGCTTAACTTGGAAATTATTATTAATAATAAAACTTTGGAAAATGGCGTTCGTGTTATACAATTGGAGACCGCTGTTGGTGCTGCTATGAAATGCTTCGATGGTTCTATTGGTATCAATGTGCCTCGTTCACGTTTCTTGCCTGTAAAAAAGACTTCGGATTTATTATTGGTCATGTCCAATTTGTACAACTTAAAAAATGGCAGCTTAGTTATGTCGCCACAACGAATGTTTCCCACCACACCATTAGTGAAATTAGGTGAAAATCATTTTGCTAAAGTCAAAGAGTTCCTGGGACGTTTTGCCAATATACCCGATATAATAGAGCTGGATCATTTAACAGTATCGGGAGATGTTACTTTTGGCCGCGGAGTATCCTTAAGAGTAAGTTCGATTTCACATTTGGTAATCAAACATTTGATAAATAACGTTTTTCTATTATGTTTTAATTAAAACAGGGCACTGTTATTATTATTGCCAATCATGGTGATCGTATTGATATACCAGCTGGCGCCATCTTAGAAAATAAAATCGTTTCTGGTAATATGCGTATTTTGGATCATTAGGCCTTTATTTGAAAATGTCAAGGGAAAGAGCTTAAAATAGCTTACAAACTATAAGGTTTTGTTAAAGAGAAGTAAACCGTCAACACCTCTTTAAGTAAAAAAAAACTCCAAAAATACTAAAAAATTATTTTCGCAAGTTTCCCATTTGGCCTTCTCTTTTTGTTTTTAAATATTTTAAGCAGAAAATGTTGACTATTTTTATTAATATTTTTTCCAACAGTTTGGTCTATTTTTATAAAAACTAGTCATGCTAGTCCATAATTGATTTATATTCTTTTATTTTATTCATAAATTTTTCGTTTCCAAATGCTCTTTATGATTATTGTAGATTATTTAAGCTTAAATTTTTATATATGTACATACATGCATATGTATTCTTTGAACATTTTATTATCTGCGCAAACATTACAATGTTGAGAAATGTTACTCTATTAAGAAAAACAAATTTATAAGTAGTTATAGATGTTTTTTTTTTTTAAAAAAAATGGCAATAAATTGTACACTTGATCCAAATAGCAAAAACGAATTGCAGTAGATACATTAGCAAATGTTAAGGGGAGGAATGAAAACATGATTTCATCACAAAAAAAAACAATTGTTCAAACATTACTTTGTAACTGATTACAACCATGTAATTACCACAGAATTCATGGATTTAAGTCTGGCAATCTTTTCCCAAATAATGTGGGTATAAGTTTCTGTTCAACCAGTGGCAGCTCTGTAATCTATATAAAGCAACCTTGCATTAATCAACATTTACCGTTATTTTCCCATTAGTGAGATTTTATTGCAAAGCAAATAGAAATAAATTGAAATTAAATAAAAATAGGAATATATCAATGAGATTGCAAATAGTATTGTACAATTTAAACCGTGCGAGTGCCCACGGGTTAGTGAATAGTATGTGCAAATAAAAAAGTTATTATGAAGAGTTCCAATTAAAGTATTCACTTCTATATGTGGCATTAAAAAAAGTATGTATGAAGAGTTATATGTGTGTGTCTGTTGGTGTTCACGGTTGCCATATGATTGCTTACCAAATGGCGCATAAATTTGATGCAGATGACTGCTGCTGAAACTATTTTTGCAGTTACTTTTAAAGCGTTTCCACTTAATACAGATTTTTGGAGTTACAGGTGGAAACTAGTTTTTAAGGTAAGAAATTGAAAAAACAATTGTGTAAATTATTTTAATCTGCATGTGCTGTTAGAGATAAATTTAGTTGAGATATATGTATAATAAAGTGTCATAACGTTTGCAATACAATACAATCAAAACCGAAATCTTGTGCGTCTACGAATATATTTTGAGATTGTGAAATTTCCCAAGTAAAAAAAAGATACACATATATTAATTTCAAATCTGCCCGACTTCTGATAAATACTATAATTTGTTATATAAGGCCAATAAAAGATTACATACGTACATATCTACATGATCGTTACATTGAATAATTTATTTACAGCCAAATGTTGCAGTATATCAAAACTCAAAATTTTGTTCACATTATATTAAGCACTTACGTACATATAAACACACAAGACACATTAACTATTCTGTTAAGTTTTTAATTATCCTCCTCGATATCTTCTTCGCCATAACATGTTTCAGAAAATGGTCCCAGTTCCATGTGTTGGGATTTCGAGCAACCCCATTTCATAGCTTCCTTACATATTATATCTACGTTAACGCTAAATTGGTCATTGGGCCATTTGGAAGGCCAATCAAATTCGTCAGGCCCATCTTCCAGGCAGGAACGTAGCAAATTGGATATCTTTTTCGAACCATATACGGTAAAGGTGAATATTGTCATTGGCAAATGATAATTATTACTGGTATCGTTACCGAAAACATACATTTCGCTTGGACATTCCCAAACATGTCTGCGGATAGTAAAAAATTAAAAATATTAGTTAAATTTTGAGTTATACTTTTCACTTACTTAAAACCATTTTCAGTAATATTCGCTATTAGCATTTTGGAGAGCATAACCAATAGATTACAGCGATGCCTTGATTGATCGAGTTGTCGACCTTTCAAAGTCCATAGTTTACCCAACCAAGGCCCTCTTAATTCAACCACAATTCTCCAGTGAAAAGGCATGGCGTGGGATGATATAATGGATTTATCAAAGGCCTCGTTATGAAACAAAATAAAACAAAAATATACGTTATGAATTCAAAAAGAACTTTTGACGGTTTTGAGATATATAATTCCAATATTGTGTGCGTGTTTGTATGTACCTTGATCAACCTCATTAAAGTAATTGTAAACAAAAGCCTCCAGCGTTGAGAGGATGAGCCACCCATAACTTCTGTGATCATGCCATAAAAATGTACTAAAAACTGCTTTATCTCAGAAACATGCGGAGAAAATGGATCTCTATAAGAACTTCGTAACATTGGCAAAATACAACCGCAAAATGTTGATTCAAAGCCCGACTGAACATAAACTTCCGTAGCATGTTTTATAACCTTCATTAAATTAAATGGAATCAGTCGCAAATTTACCATTAAAATTTATTAGCTTTTTAAATTTGCCATTATACTTATACCCTTAAGGCAGCGCTTGCTTCACTTTTGGGATTCTGTTGGATGTGTTTCTTTGAAGCCTTCTCAAATTCATGCATTACGAAAATATCATTTACATTCTTCATTCGTCTACATGTACCGCGTATGCGATTGTGATGCCAAATATTTATATAACCGATAATCTTTTCCAATATCTCTGTAGGCAAGTCGCATATGTTCAGCGGCGGCTTTTCATTGAATTTCTTGCGTTTTCTTGCATTTTGTTTTTTTTTAACTGACGTTGGTCGAGGCTCTACACGTAGAACTTTTTTGGGAGGTTCTTCTTCTGTGTCCTTACTTTTGGATGCTTTTATTTTCGACATAACATTTAAAAAAATATATTTTAATTACATATATAACGCATAAACTGATATATTTTTGTATGTATGTATATAATTATAAAAAATTTAATTTTATTTTAAATTTTGATGACATATCGTCATCTGAAATGCAACAAGTCGTAACTGACAATATATATATATATATATATATATATATATATAAGGCGAATTTATAAAAAAGTCAGGTGACTACAATTTGCTAAACATGAGTTATAAAAAAATATTTGTAAACAAAGTTTTAATAAAACTTTAAATTTGAGTTTTCGTCCACTGTTTTTCTAATAGAGAAAGAAGTCAAGTATTGTCAGTTTAGCTAAAACTGTCCATTTTCATTTACAAACAAGCCCTTAGTTATGTTTAGGCATTGACTCAGAGTTTATTGAAAAGTAAAATTAAAAAAATTAGACAAAAATTGTCGAGGGAGAAATACAAAAATCATAGACTAATTTATCCAGGTGTACCACAGAATTTGTATGCAACTGAAATAATTCCGCCTTTTCCTACACGTAATGGTTTGATTTCACAGTTGTTTTTATTCCTTCACAAAAAAACTGATTTGCCGCGAAAACTTTACATTTTAGGTTTTGTAAAAGAAATGTGTGTTTCAAAATATTATTTAATTTTTTTAGAATCTATTCACTACCAAACGAATTTGCGATACACCTGAATATGTATATTTATCTTCGAGTTTTTAGAATAGTTTTATTCAGTTTTCTGTTTATGTACATAAATTCACTTAAATTTAGAGTTGACTATTTAAAATGCTATAGAAATTTTAACTACAATTTAGATTCAGGTGCATTGTTTGACTTTTTTGTTTCAATGTGCTTAACTTTATTATAAATGTTTACGGCTCCGGCAGAGAAGGAGGAAATATTTGTGACTTAAAAAAATTAATGGGTTTTGAGAGCAGTTTCTTAGAGGTTAAAATAACTATTGAAATCCAACTGCCATATTCATAAAAAAATAATTGTTCACAACAATTTTTTTTTTTTATTAATTCACTTAACTCTACGTTATTTTCAATGCAAGTGGCAGTTAAGCATGCTTTTTTTTATTAATGTCAACAAATACTATTAGCCGTATTCATAAAAAATAATATGGGGTTGAAGAGAGTTTAAAAATATTTTTTTTGTGAACATTGTGTTTATGTTATTAAAAAAATTTCAGTAAATCAATATTTGCTGTGCGGCCCTGAACATTTAAAGAAAACTACGTGGTACAATTTATATTTCAACAAAAAATACTGTATACTGGGCGAGGAATTGAAATAAAAACAAACATATTTTTTATTTTTGTTTTCAATGTAAATATAAGAAATTGATTTTTCAAGAATTGAAATTGTTTCTTTGTTCAAAATATTATATACGTTTTATATTAAAATTAAGGTTAATCTCCTGAAATCGCACAGATTAATAGAATATAACTAGACTTCGGCTCCTTTTTCAGCAATTTAGTGAAATAAGTTTTTTTTAAGATATATTTGGTTTCAATTTGCTTTGGCTTTTAAAATTGGTAAGAAGCATTTTATTTTGAAACGAAACTATCCACAGGAAATTTACGATTCCAATTTCAAGATGAAATTCAAGACTTTGTAGTTAGATAAATTCCGTTAATAAAAAAACTGGAGTAAACTGTTCATATTTTAGAGCTTTTATGATAAATTCATATATTCGAGTAGTCAATGGAGGGAAAAAGTGTTCATATTTTGGCATGTAGGGCATAATATATTATCGAGAGTGCACCGTATTGTTGTTTTATTTTGCTGTGTTCGTTTGGAAAATTGAATTAATGTTAATTTTGAATTTTTTTGTGTACCTTAGCCTAATAATCACTTTGGATTAAAAATCAATACATTTATATTTTCTTTAAACTGCAAAGGTTATCATTCAATATTTATTTGTCACATCTAAAAAAATGTGCTCTCCTTTAGCACAAATTTGTTCTTTTTATAATAAAGTAAATTGCGTAATTGAAAATATAAATTTAACTAATTTGCGTTAGTAAATTTCGCGAAATAATATTTTTTACATTACCAATTAGAAAGTGTTAAATGGTTTCTCGAAAACAAAACGTTATAACACTTAAGTTATATGAATCAATTGCTTTGATCATTTTTAAATCTATTTACTCTTAGAAATTAATTAAAAATTATAATTTTGCATAAACATATTGTCATATCTGTTATTTGTCACGTGCTATTTATGTCCAATTAAATTTCTCTATGCAATTATTATCTTCTCTTATTTTAATTTATTTTATTGGAATTAGTTTTTTAAATCTAAATATCATTGTTAAAATCTTATTATATATTACACTCATATACTATAAGAATAATTTTGGTACTTATTGATATATAAAAAAATAGTGAATAATAATTGTATTATTACTAAATTTTTATAGATATAAAACTGCAATTACATATTAGTTTTAGAATAATTGTTTGTTATTGGGCCCCAGGGAGTTTGGAAGTTGTTACTTGATTAGGTTTTAAGTGCATTTTACGTATATGAAAAAATAATTCCATAAATAAATATACAAATTAATGAAGGCACCTATAAATTTAAACAAATAATTGTGAAATGATGATCAAAAACGATTGATTGCTAGCTAATTGTAACTCCAATGATGCACTCTGTTACAAAAAGATCTGTTCAATAAATGTGCTTAAACACAGGCCAACTATTAGCATCCTATTCCGACCTATTCCGCGCTCCAATCCATATGCAAATTATGTTAAATGTCATGGAATTTTTAATTTTAACAATTCCATGAAAATTGAGTTTACATATCGATATTTCGAGGGAAACACGTCTCACGCCCGTTGAAGCCTATTAATTTTATAACTTATAATATCAAACAAAAATTACATAATTTCATAATTCTTTTAAATATACACTTCACTGGTATGTTAAGGAAACTTTGCAATAAAGACACATTTTTCATATGCCTTATAAAATCATACTTTTAATTAACAATGGCAAAGAGCTGTAACAATTACCCTTGTTTCTTTAAAATGATATCATGTAAATGTTTGCCACGACTACGTATGAATTGCTCCATAGTGACTAGTAACTTGTGAATAATACAAATATTGTTGAACTCCAAAGCGTCAATCATAGCTGGCTTATTCTCGAAAACCTCTGGCTTTATATAACCCCAGAGAAAATAGTCCAACGGTGTGATATCGCAGGATCTGGGTGGCCAATTTATCACCGAAAAACGTGAAATTTAGTGCTCACCAAAATTTTTATTTAAGATGAAAAAGAAAAGATACAACAAAATTTATAAAAAGTTCTAATGAAATAAATACTCAGTGTTTCCCTCGAAACGAAAGAATGTCAATTAGCATGGCATTGATGATATAAATTTTTTGTTTATTTATAACACCACATAAGCATGTAAATACTAGCTGCTGCAACGATTTTAAGCCTTAATGAATATATACATATATATATATATATATATATATATATATATATATATAGCACTTACATGCTATACAATGAAATTAAACTTTACATAAATTTGTATAATAACTTGTTTTATTTTATTTTAAACTAAACACAGATTTAAGAATAAATTATAAAATTCATTTGAATTTTTGTAATTGGTAATGAAAAAAAGATTGATGTAAAATTAACATTTCAGGGAACTTTTGTAAAGTATCGTAATTACAAATCACGTTTCATAGCGGACAATAAAAATTTCTTTTAAAATGAAATAATCAGATATAACAAATTATATTAAAAATAATGCATTTGCAAAACTTAGTAAAGAAATGACATGGAATTTGTACAGAAAACTTATTTTTCCATAAAACTGCTTAGGGTAATTTATTAACACTGGCTTTAAAATAATGGAAACAATTTTATAATCAAAAAGTTTTAATAATTGTCAGTTTAAAGCTTAGATAAATAATTCTGAAATATATAAATAGATTTTTGCAGAAATTAGTTATACCATATCTTGAATAAATTATTTGATTAAATTTTTCATTCATTAAGTTTTCTCAAGAATTGATTTTTTAGTTTTCTTTTCTATATAAATACATTCTTTATCACCTCTGTTATTTAAATGAACAAGAGTTAGTAATAAAATTAGTACTTATGAATTAAGTACTAAATATTTTTAGTTATTTTCAGACATTGATTGCAATTGTTTGTATTTATTCTATTGGAAATATCAGAAATCAGGGGACAAATTACGGCATTCGAAATTAGTATTTAAACTGTACTGAATTTTTGATCGGTATTGAATGTGGTAGTTCGGCTCCTGATATTAATTTGTGTTATTTTAATAAAATTTATGTGTGTATATTTATGTAAACAAAATGCCACTTAGAAGATTTCCTTTAAAACTATTCAAAAATCATATCTTATTTTATTTTATTTTTTAAATTAATTGCTTTGTTTCACTAAAATGTAGTCGGCACTGTTTCGCTCTGCTAAGCATTTTCTCCATAAGTTTTCTCGCAACACATTTATGTTTCTTTGCTGAAGCCAGCAAAGTCTGAAGCTTCCGATTCTTCGTCCTTTTCTACTCCTATACAATGAATACCGCTACGCAGCATTGGCGTGCCTTTGCCTTTACCTAATACCCGAGCGGCAATTACCAGCTTTAAAACTTCCTTATCATTATTCGAATTCACAATGTGCAGCGTTTCTCGTAACAGTTTTTCCTTGTAGGCGAAAAATTCAATTTTCATTTCATAAAAATCATGTTCATCGTGTTTAAAACCAGTGAACTCGGTAATGCGACAATGCAGATTAGGAACTGTTGATACATCTGGCTGAAATTGATTTATGCTGCTGCCCAGGTCGCTAAATAAATTGGTCGGCAGTTTCAAGTCAATCATATATCTGTGGTTGATCTGCAAAAAGCCCAGACTCACAACTATTGTATCGCCAGAACGCTGATACGTTACACAACTGTCCGATTCGAAGTCATCTTTCAATGTGCTGACATCGAAATGGACGTGGTGATCTAGAAAATACAACAAAACAGTATAACATTAATTAATTGATTGCATTTCTTTGATCAAGAATATTTAAATTAATTTCAAAAGAAATTATGCACTCGTACACACCGAATGTGTTAAATGCATGTCTATTTAAATTATTGTTGAAATTAAAAATCTTGAAAAAGTTTAAATTATATTCAATTAACTAAGAAATTGATATACACGTAACTACTGGCAGTTTTGTACGTGCGATTTTAATTAAAATCTTGTTTGCACCAGTTAAATGTACGCATCAAGAGAGTTCTAACTCACACTTTGAAATATTTGAGAAGGATATGAAAAAATTTTCTCTAGAGGCAAGATTGTGTTCTAAATAAAATTGTACGTTCATCTTTATCACATCCATGCTTCAGGAGAAATGGAAAGCTTTGAAAGCATTTTTTTCAGTTCTAGTTTTTTTTTTTTGAGTTATGACTCTATTGCAGCAAAGGGTCGTAATATTATTCTAATAATTGTATGAAAAAATCCTATTGTTATGGCTACTTAACAATTTTTGAAAAGATTAATTTCGCAAAATGGAAGACCTGGACTTAGCTGGCATGTGGTTTCAACAAGGTGGTCCCACATGCTGCACAGCATGCGAAACAATGCCTCAACTCAGAGGCGACTGCAGTTTTTCATTTTAATACACTAATAAAAATATTTGTATTGTCCCACACTGATCCAATTGCTAGCCGTAAACGGAAAAATATCACAATCCGTTTTTGACAATCGCTACAGACATGAAGCTTTACACGTTCATAGATTTTATCAGTGCAACCAGTAACGCGAAAAAAGCTAAATATCTCCAAAGTGTCATAAAATAAAAAACTTAGTTTACCATCTCTGGTAGAAAGAATAGCAAACATGCGCGAATTGCAGTTACCGCAATTGATAACGAACGTTTAGGTTGAATTTTGGACCTCTCCTCATTTTTAGAATGGCAATTATGTGCATGAACTACATTTGGTCAGCAGACACATATTTCCAATTGATTCTCATCTCAAAATTGATCGTTGTCGTTTTCATATAAAATTTTATTGAAATTTATTTTACAGATTTCTGCTCGAGCTAAAAAAAATTCCATTATTAGTTTCAATTGAAGTCACAATGTAGCAATTATTTCTGTTTTTATTAAAGATTTTTATTTCACACGTTTGCATAAAAAGAATAAATAAATTATTAATAGAAAGTGAAATACGAGTTGTTAAACAGAAAAGTACAAATTGTTAAATAATCAAAAGAATTACGTGAAATTAATAAAACAACTTCTACTGGGAATCACAAATAATTAATTAACTGAATTTTCCTAATTTTCAATAATTGTTTTTAATTTAAAAACTTGTCTTAATAACTTATTGAATATATTTAATTTATGATGGCAAAAAGTTGAATTTTTTTTTGAAATGCTAAAATTCTGGACATTTAATTTGCTTTAATATTTTGTAACTAATTATTATTTGTTTTTACTTTGAAAAAAGTAAGCTGGTTTTCTTCAGCTGGTTTTTAATTTTTTACTTCAGTATGTTTTGCTTTAGTCGTGCCAGACAGGTTGCAATTAAAATTTCCCAAACCTGGAATATTAATTCCAAAACAAACAAACAAACAAACAATTAACAATAAAATAAGAAAACCTGTGCAAATATTTTCACCAAAGACTGCTGTTAAACAGTTTAACAGGAGGATTTTTTTGCTATTTGGATCTTTAGTTCGTACAAAACATAATAATAGGGAGGTAAATTTCGACCGATATTGAACTGAGTAATTTAGAATCTAACGAGAATAAATAATTCAATATGCTTAATGTAATGCTTTGATGCACTCCCCTACCTGGAATGGTAGGTAAGCTTGCTCTACGCCTCACGCGCCCTGCTTTCGGCTTTTAATAATAAAAAGTGAAGGAACAATCATACCTCTTATTCTGTAACTATTTGTTTATGTCACTTCAAAACAATATTAAAAATAGAGCACTTCTGTACTCCTTTTCTTATGCAACTGACAATTTTTAACATCCTCCTACCTGTCAGAAGTAGTTAGTTGTTGTCCACATTGTCATGTTTTAGGTTAACCGGATATAAATCGCAATCAACCAAAGAATTGTAATGAAAACTTTATGACGAATAACATGTTTAAGAAATAGATAAAACTATTACAAAACATGAAAGGATTTCAAAAGTAAGGCGCCTCAATTATGAAAGACGACACCGACGTCTCTTCAACAATGCAGAAAAAAAAATTGTCTTTTATCTACTAGTTATCGACAACAATTCATTACTATTGACAATCTCCCAGTATTCTTTAAGACATACAATATTAATACAGCATGTCAATAGTAGTCAATTCTTGTCGACAAAGAATTAACAAGTGGCAATGTATTTGCTGCCGTGCTCATGTGACATCGTTGTCGCTATTGATGAATAACAAAGTAGGATAGCTTGCAAATATTAATTTATCGACAAAAAATTTATTGAAAAAAAAACTTGCAAATAAATCACCCTGTATTTGCCATGTAACCATGTATATATACATTTTTACTGCAAAGAAAACAAACTGTTGCGCTGCTAATAAAAATAAAAATGCAATAAACAAATTGAAATAATAAATAAATTAAAAACGAAACTATTTAATACAATTGAAAAAACATCAAAATTTAAATTAAACCGCTCACTCACACACTGTTTTACAAAATTTCATAATTTGTTTACAAATAAATTAATTAATTATTGATGAATTCAAAACGTATGCATATTAACAATAAGTTGTTCTTAATATTTATTAAATCTACGCTGCTTCTATTCATGAAATTTTATGAACGTAATTATTTAATTGTTTTGCATTAAAATTTTACAAAATAATTTTGGTTTAAATTTTACATTTTGCAAACCAATTTCGGAAAATATTTGCCGCATACAATTTGGATTTAAAAGCAACTATATAAAAATTCTTAATATACTTTTATTAAATACAAAAACTGAGCTGCTATTCGAAAAAAAAATTTACATATGGTTACCTGAAACGCAAAAATGCCTTATATAGCATTTTTATTTAATTATACAGGGGATGGAAGAAACATATTAATACACTCAACCCAGGATTCAAGCGCTACATTTTTATGAAGATATGCGGTTTTCAAATCGGCATATAGGTTTGATGAACTTGACATCACTCATTAAATTTTGATGAAAAACTGATGTTTTTTCAACTTCCGGGTAAGAAAATTCAAAATTTTCAAAAACCTTAAGTTATTGGCTTTACCCTACATCGATTTCTACATTGATTTTAGTGAAACTAGTCAGCTGTTGATATTTAAAAACCTCTGAAATCACCGTAAACCTGCTCAAAATCCGTTAATCCTTTCGTGAGATATCGTGAACGAAAAAATTAATTATTTTTATTTTTAATTTTAGTGTTCTCAATTATTTTATAGTAAACGTTTCGCCAAGCATTTTTCATTTATATTTTTTTTTTAACCAGAAGCTCTTAAAAAATCGGTAGAATATTTGCAGACCGCTGGCTGTTGTATTTTTCTTTTTGTCTTTTTTTCAAGAAGCAAATTCATATAACAATAAAATTTTTAGATAGAACTTTCTATAATTTATTTCTATTTTTCTAGATTAATCTTTTCAATATATTATTTTAGGAAATTCTTCAAGATATTGTGTATGTTAGATATCAAAAACTAAATTCACAGAACAGGTTTTGTGCAATTGAAATATATAATTATGCACTTTAGGTATATATATTTTTCCTGAAACAAAAATGTGTCCTATCTTTTACTCTAGAACTTTTACTGGGCTTGACAATATATGGTACTAATCCATCTAGCAGGAGTTCTGCTTATATGGCGAATTTTGTATAGGGAATTTGTCTTATAAGCAACTTATAGGCTTAAAATATTTTTTGTGAATAAGGCTTCAAATTTATGGCACGAACCACATATTTATTTTGGTATTTGGCAGTTGCTGCAAATTTTAAATTGTTCTAGACATAATAAAGTATTTATTTATGTTTAATAAAAGTCAATAAAATATCTAAAACAAACTTTTATAACTAATTTACTATACAGGCTTACTGCATTAAAATTTAGTTGTATAAAAAGAGAACACAAAAATAAATGAAAAAGAGTGTGTGTGTGCATGACATCAAATTAAATTTACATGTAAATAAATAAATATTTACGTATTGTTGTACATGAACAACGAACATTTTACTACAACTTAACACGGTCAAGCGAATTAATTTGAATATTACATTTCGTTAGAAAAAGCATCGCAAAAATGCGGATAATAAAATAAATTTAAAAAATTATGCCACAAACACTGGGGAAAATTTCACAAATGCCCTCTGCTTCATTCAGAGATGTTAAATGGAAGTTTTAATAAAACATTCAATTATATTTTTCTATTATTTGTTATTTACACACGTTACAGAAACGTGAATAAATACTCATTATAAAATATTAAATAAAATTGAGTTTTACATTTGTATTTCTCAACAAACAACAAAGTTTGTTTCATTTCATCCAATCGTAAAATTGTCAATGATAGTATTTATGCAAGCGCAAATTTAATTGATGAAATCAAGGCAACTGTTGTTATCAAAAGAAATGATTTTGAAACGATTTTTTAAATACTGCGTTATACCGGTGTTTCTTTATCTTCGTTGAGGATGATATTTAGCAACTTTCTTTTTGGCAGATCAGCTGTTTTCGTCCCTATAATTTAACCATGGATCGCCTTAGAAACGAACAGCTCTTGCGGATTGTTGAGTTTTATGGTAAAAATTCATCATGGGTTAAGAAAGTAAATCGTGAACAAGCCAAATTGCGGTATTTGGTGTGAAGGACAAACAGAGCCACTGCAAGAGCTGCCAATGCACACCGAAAAATGCACTGTTTGCTGTGGACCGGTGGAACCACTGGATCGAAATTTACCAACGGCTCCCAAAGAAGATCCTAAGTCAACCGTAATTGTAGGTCCGGTGCCATTATAATTTAATTCAATTTCCAAGCGGTGGCCATTATTTACTATAGTCGTTTCAGTGGGAATTTTGTCGAAATATTCGTATGTTATACTCATTCGCGATTTCGTAGTAAAATAGGTATTGGGTGCTGCTAGATTTTTACCAATACATTGTTCCCTAGCCACATTAGTCAAGGCCGTAACTGAAAATATGTTCCAATTAATAATTTCCCAACGAAAATTCGATAAACTCTTACCTTTCAAATTGATTTGTGCAAATATTATCAAATTTACAAGAAAACTTATAGACCAGATATTTGCCATTATCGCCCGAGTCTTCATTTGGAACTAACTGCATTCGTTTAGGCCATGTCTATGTTTGTCACTGGTATAATATTTAAATTAGCACTCGATAACTTAGCAACTGACATGCACAGATAATGGTCATCTCATGCACAGGCAGTAGGGCATTCAATTAATCGCACGCATTTTGTTAGTCAACTCAGTTAATCGAAGTTTTAATTTAACCGGTTAGTTTTCGGTTTTTTCGATTAACAATTGTTTCCAATTAATAAAAAAAAAACAGAAATTATTCGCTATTTTGAGATTATTATAATAAAATTACTGAAATCAATAGTGAGTGAGTGTTTTTAGTTTGAAGAGATTTTCTGAAATAATCGTTTAGCAAATCTTGAAAGGCGTTTCCCTTGCCTTATTGGAAGAGAAATCAAATAGAATCCATAGAACAAAACTTGCAAATTTTCAGCCCCTTGACTGGTTTTCCTTTAACATATAAAATCTATTATTTAGACTCCTGCTTTGAAAGTTTTTCACATTCTTAGCACTTCTAATAGTTTCGGTAAAAAAACTGTTACTGAAAGTATTCGATAGTTGCGGAATAATACAAAAGCAATTAAAACTTGAGTTCATTCCTCGTTAAATAATCTTTGAATTTTTCAAAAATTTAACAATTTCAAACTCAACGTCCAAGATTTTCACAACACAATACGTTTTGTATAGGAGGAGAGAGAAATAATTCAATAGACAAACATAAATATATTCCAGTTCTACAAGTAATACTAAATAGTGATTAATCGGTTAATCGACCTGGATCTTGGCGTTATGCTGTACAATGCCCGCAGCTAATCTTGCTCTGCACGTTCATATTCAAGAGAAATTTGTGAAATTCGCTCTTCGTAAGACTCATTCCATGTCATCTGGCGAACAACATTCTATCATCCTCGTGGCTTTCTTTTGGGCTTAAAGACTCTTTATTTAGGAACAACTAACTATTCATGCTGTCATTATTTTAACGATTATTAAATTTGATTAGCTTTTTTAATATATTTCTAATCATGCTGATTCTTCTCTTTACTAATTTTTTTATGTAAAAATTCTTTGTTTTATAATTCTTTGTTACTTTTTAAAACGTTTCAATATAATCGTTTTTTTTAGGCATATTTCGACACATGCTACTAATTACGCAGCGCGTAGAAAATATTCCATTTTGAACTAATAATCTAATCGAAGTTATCGGTCGGTAATCGATTAACGGTTTACCAATGGAATACCCTTAATGTATAGAAATGCGTTGTCATTATAAATCCAATATTCTTAATGACAATCGATACGGTTCGATTGGATGATATGAGCGCAACAGAATGCACGCACATCGTAGACAACATTTCAATTTGCATATTATCGAAATAATAATCATATGTTGCATACGACCTTAATCATAGAAAGTATTAGTGGGCTGCCAAACATTCGTGTTCGGCCAAAGCTTGGCCGTGCATCAAACTTTTTTTATTTTTTATTAAAATGCGTATTTATTAATTATCATTTGTGTATACAATAATACTGAGAACGCAATATTAACATGATGGCAAAATGTGTACAAATTTCAGAAGTTGTTATACAAATTTTATTTCGGCAAAAGCTATTGACAAGAAGAGTTGGGACTAGACCGAATTTAGAAAAATTTGGTGATATTCTTTTGGACACAAGAAAGTGTTTTATGTTAATTAGCAAACTGTGTATAAACAAGAGTTGAATAAAAACTTGGCAAGCAAACATTTAATACGCGGAGTATACTTTTTATGAATAAGGCCGCTAATATTTAGCAGTGGTGTTTAATTGAAAATTTAATCTTGTTTAATAATATTTACCTACTACATTCATATCTATTTTACATGCTTCACATTTAGATTTGGTTTACTTACAAATTCCATACACGAAAATGCACCAGAGGTGTAGTCACTAAAAGAAGATTGCGGCGATTCCAGAAAAAGGTCAACGACGAGTGTAAAATAAAAAGTTCTCAAGAGAGATATTTTTCTATAATAAAGAACAAGAATGTTACCAGAAGAGAATTTTAAGTTTCTCTAATTTCTTTTTGCCAAACAAATTTTATTCGTTATGAATTGGTTTTATTTTGCAAGTGTAATTCTCAATTGGTTTTGGAACGTTTATAGATGAACTCTACTAATGATTTGGTGCAGGCATATAGACGTACTTAAGTTGTAACAAGCAAATCATTATTCGAAAATATTTGTGTTAAAATAAATGACTACTGATATTGGCAACTTCTGCATGTTAACACAAGTATTCTTCTTTTTCTATTTTAAGTTCTTTACGCTTTGATGACATTTTAAAAATTAGCCTTCTACTTTCATGAAGATACAATTTTTCTAAATTTTTTTGCTCACTAAGAAAATTAAAAGAAAAAACTTTCACTCCGTTTTGCAAAAATTGAGTTCTCATCAGATCGCAACGTTCTGAGTTCCTTGGAAGATTCCCTTCCTATTCCTGAGAGGTCGTCACTATGTCTGTATGTAATTATGTGTGTATGTTGATTATTTCTTGGTTTCTATTGTACTGCGATGGATTTATTTTACGTAGACGGATGTCTGCACTCCACTGAAGTGGTAACACGATTGTGCTTAAGGTCGAGTGTGAACAATCGCGGCACGCACCTGCTGGGAAACATTTTTATATCGAAATATTATTGTAAAACATGATGTACTCGTTTAGTTAAGATGCCTAAAGTATCAGCCTATTCCATGAATTTTATCAACGATTTCTGACGAGATGACTTTTTTCGAGCGCTCGATGCAACTTCTTAACCACGATCACTTCTTAACCACTGAAATTTATATTGCAAAGTTCTCAAGTTTTAGCGGAAAATTATAATTTGAGAGCTACTTCAATTTCTCCCGACATACTTATCTGTGCGCTACTAAGATAATTTGATCAATCGTCGGAGCATGTACCGGGTACATGCTTATATTTTTTACAGGCATATATTTTTTAATAAAATTGTTTGTATGACAAAAAAGTAAAACTTTTTCGTGAAAATCGTATATGAAAATGTCCAGATTTTTTTAAATAATCCCGCGTTTTTAATTCAAATGTCGCGCTTTTTGTTACTCCCAATCTGGCAAGCCTAATGTACCCTGTGCAATCACGAACGCATCATTCTCACCATCCATGCAATTTTAATTAAACTACTAAAACGTTACTAAAGTCCTACATTAATTCTTCCACGCAGCCGCACTTTTCATTCAAATGTCAGCACTAAGCGCGAATATCTACTGCTTTCCGTTCTACAATAGCAGATTCCAGGTGCAGTCAATCAGATATCCACGTACGCCCACCTCTGCAATAAATGCAATAATTGAAAAAATCTATAAATAAATCAATCGAGCCCTTGCCAAAATCAACACTCGTTGGCTGTATGACGCACACATTCTCATGCGGGAGATCTTTACAATTTTCTATTACACTGTTATTGCAGAGCCTCATGCTTTCAAATCGAGAACATACGATGGCATTTTGTGCCATCACAAGCAAATACAATCATGTGACCGAGTGGCATTGTTTGTCGTTTTGTTTTTATATTTCATTGTGTGTGGTAAACTTCTAAATATCACAAAGTGCCGTTATTGGGCGGGCGTTCTCAGCTTAAAAAAAAGCAGTTGACGATTTGCTCGGCAAGTCGATTGTGCCTTGAATTGACTCTACTGTCAGTGTCATGTCGTTCAATGGCATTATTTTAACTTTGAATTAAAAGAACTTGGAACAGCGACATTATTGAATGAATTTGAAGGTTAAAATGCGAACGCGTGTGCGTTTTTCTTTCTTCAACATGAAACATTTTCAATCAGCAATCGGAGGAAATTGGCACGGCAACAAAAAAAAAAAAGAAAAAAATCACAGTTCACACATGAAGATTTAACGAAAATTGCTGAGCATCAGTGATGGAAAAGTTGATTCAAATGTAATTTTTTTTGGTACATTTTCGACATCGCTGGTACCGCGGTACCACCGTGACTTACGTCATTTATGGGTATAAACAGACCTCGTTTATTTTCGTGCCAAAATTATTCCGCACGTCTTTATTCATATGAACACGGTACTATTTTTGCAACATTATTTCCCCAGTATTTCACACAAAATGTTTTTATATGTAGACTGACAGCATTTCTTAAGAAATCTTGAACAGGGTACCAGACTTTACAAATTGTAACTTCTTAAATATCCGATTTGATTGCACTAAAACAAAAAAGATTGTCTCTTTCATGAAAAAAAAAGAAAAAAAATTTTATGTGATATGTTTATTTTATGAACATTTTATTTTTGCTATATTAATATTTATATAGGCTAATTGTTCTAACTTAGTTAAAATCTCAGAAAGACATGATGATAAATATTCCTAGGCACAAAGGAAGTCAACATCAGTTTTATTCAACTTACACAGCAGAGCAGAACAGCTGTTTTCGAAAGTCGCAACACTTTCATCATCAGCGCTCATGTGTATTGTGTTTGTCACCACTTTTTAGGTGGCTTAGTTGAATGTGATAACAGTTTCTATTTACACAAATTTTATTAACAAATTAAACAATCCGAGAACTGTATCAACCTGATGTTAACACTTGTGTGTTATGATACCTGTGTTACCATTTGATTATTTTCTTCATGTCCCATTTTTCTGGGGAATATTTATCATCATGTCTTTCTGAGATTTTAACTAAGTTAGAACAATTAGCCTATAAAAATATTAATATAAGAAAAAAAATTGTTGGCAAGTTAAAAGTTTGTCTAGAAAAGGAATGTCACTTCAACTACCAAAGGTTTATCCTATTTTTGACTCTCAACACTTTGAGGACGAGCTTTTAGGATTAAGATTAAGATGAGCATTTAACTAGAATTATGTAAATAGTTAAGTCGAAACTTAAACCGTATAGAGTTGCCACACTGAATAATTTAGTTTACATTTTAAAATGAATTAAGTTTTTGAGTGAAAAGCAGTTTTACAAAACAATTTGATTTTAATAAATATTTTTTTTATTTTTATTCAACTATACTTATAATAAGCGGCAACTAATTTAAAAATTGTAGCGGTTAAAACTCTTTTCGACAATATTTTTTTTTAATATTTATTTTTCGAGTAGATTTAAAACGAGTCGGTTTAGAAAAATTAAGTCGCCTAATAGGGATGACATATTTTAGCCTTCGTTCCTCATGTATGATACCACATTTAAATCTGTACATTGATTCACATTTTATAACATAAAAAAAATAAAATACAATTAAGTCTCAAAGTGTAAAAATCAACAAAAGCAGAATTTTGCTTGTTAAAATTGTGTAACTAGCAACCACTGTACGTTGACCAAAAATTTATTTAGATCTTATCATCGGCAGGTAAAATGAAAGTTTTATCGAATTTTCAGAGGATTTTTTTGCGAACCAATAATAATTACAAACCTGCAATCCTCCTATCAGCTGATCAAATTTTGAAATAGTTCATTCATATTTTCGTGCTATTGTTTTAAGACATATGATTTTATGACTGCAGTGTGAATATCCCTATTATATATGATATAAAATGTATCAAAGAGGAGGCCATTATTTATTGTTTGAAAGCGGAAAATTCACTTCAACAGGGCCGTATATACATAAGTATTTGAATGTGTGACACAACTAGACAACTGCAATTGGCAGTGCTAAAAACGTGGAAAAAACTAACAAAAAAAAAAATTTTTATGTGGGTGTTATTTATTTGGACAAGTTATTTTTAAAACATGAGGAATTTCCCCCTATACAAACAAAACAAACATGTCAGTCACCAATTTTTTATTTTGCGATGAGATGACACTCGATACAATTTATGTCTCCAGCATAGCAACATGTGCGGAAAAAAAGGAATAGCCAGCCAACATATCGTTAGGTGAAATGCAAAAACGTGTAACTACAAAATTTCAAATATGGATTTCTTATGATTTCTACAGTTTTTATTGTTATATAATAAAAATTAGACAGATTATAAGCGAAAATCAAAAGCATATATGTATGCATGCAACTAATAGGCTATAAAAGTCATCAAGTTTTTATATTAACCGATCAAGCGCTCGACTAATTGTTTGAGTTAAAATTTTAAACGAATAATAATTAAACAATTTAATATTATTTATACCATTAAATGGATGATTTTAACTTTGTTTAGTTTAGTAGTTTCAATATCATATTATGAATTCGATTTTTTAAATAAATATTTCATTAAAAAAATAGGATAGCCATTTAACTAAAGCTACATGTAATAAAAGAGAAAAACTTATTAAACAATAAATAGAATCTTGCAAAATAAGAAAGAAAATTTTGTTTCTAAAATTTACATTTAAAACAAACACAAATTTAAACATTTTGTTCTTATTTTATATATAAATTTTAAAATCGAAATTTTTTCTCGACATGTATACCAGACAGTAAATTTTTGTTTGTTTGATGAAACTTGATTTATAAAAGATCCTTCCGCTTATCATTGGGCAGATTGACAGTCAATCTTGCGTTTTCTAAAAATGGACAGTCTTCCATTATACCACTTGAATCTACTTTTGATTTTGTTTACAATTCTAATATTTTATTATTTCTAATTAGTATTAACACTTAATAGAAAATTAAAAGTAAAAATCAAGGTGAATCCATGACAGTTGAGTACAAGACAAATTGAAATATCTGGTTGTTCACGCCTCCTGTATTGTCAGATTAGGGGATTTAGTACCAAATCGGAGATTTTTTAAAGAATTGGGGATACAAAATTTTTGGTGTGGGTACTGGGGAACTCCTTACGGATAACTTCTATGATTTGGGTATTCTCGGAGGTTTTTTGTCAATTTTTATTTTAGGGTTCTTTTTTATCATTAAAATTATTAAAATGACCTCTTTAATGTCACAAAAGAACAATTTAAAAAGACAGAGCATTTCAGCAAAACATAAACAGAACTTTGAGTATCTATTCGTTAAGGGTAGTAATTCAAAAGCCTTTTAAAGGAGTTGTACCAGCTCCATGTTTACGGAAAATCATTCTTTAATTTCGAAAGTTTTGCAACAACGATTTTGAAAAATGGAGCCATTTGAATATTTCGATATTACAAAATTCTCAGGACTATTTCCGATCGAGGCGGCGGCAACGGCAGCTAAGTTATTTGATGGTTGGAATCACTATTTAATAACAGAAGAACTTTCAAATTAAAACAACTTTTCAATTGGTACTGGTGGCGGAAAATATTTATTTGGGCAGCGTTAAAGTTTGCCAGCAACCCCGATTTAATTCTCATCAAATGTAACTCATAACATTTTTGTCAGGGGCATCGAAAAGATTTGTTTTTAGAAATAGTTTTCCCACAGACTGCATGAACTTTTGCATCATGAAGCAGAGGGCGGCGAAAGAGAAACACTTACGGAAAAATTAGTTAAACTTTTATTAATTTTTTTATGAAATAATTGTCAAAAATACATTCAGCGGATAGTTTTAATTTACATCTATAAGCCAACAATGGAATGCAAAGCAACTTTAAAAGAAACAACATGACAAAAATAGTGAAACAAACTTCATCGTATAAGTGTACGGTCTGTTGGGCGATATCCCCACAACTCATTCTTTCCCGCAATTATAAATAACATTCTAAATTGTTTCTTTTGTTTTGGAAAGAAAGAACTCTGTCGACTTCGCTTAAATTAAGGAAAATGACATAAGCAAAACACCAACTATCAGTACTGCCATTCCAGCATTATTTTTCATTGCTTTGCTGGTGTCGTCTATATTCCTAAATACAATTCCTTTTACTTTAGCAGTTTCACTGACTTCCTCCATTAGGCGATGGCCTTCATCCGCTTGTAGCATTTGAAACTCTTCAATCTAAAAAATAGCAATTTTTATGCATCAAAATCATATGTTAGGAAATCAAGTTACTGTTTCTTCTGTTATTGACATAAGATTAGCAAAGTCAATCCATATTACGGTTCCCTGGCAAGGGAACTGCATAAATGATCCTTCGTAAGCCACAAAGTTTTTGGTAATAGTTTTAGCCCAATCATTTAGTTTGACATTTTTAATTGGCTTCTTGGTATTGGGCTGTCGTACGTTTTTAAGATCATCTTTCAGGAATATAAAATCATCTTGAACAAGTTCTACCTGCGAAATTTATTTTAGTGAAATATATTTTTCCCAGCAGTTGATTGCATACCTTGACTCCAAATGACAAAACAATAATACTGTTATTTAAGGCAACAGCGTCATCATAATCTCTTGTGTTATAAAAAACAACATGTAATTCAGCCGGAAATGATATTTTTTTAGAACGAGGAAAATTGTCCGCCTGCTTAAACCACTGAAAGTGTAAAAATTTCAAATGGAATTTACCAACGGCTCTCAAGGAAGGTCTTAAGTCCACTACAATTGCAGGCGAGGAGCTTTTATAATTTAATTCAATTTCCAAGAAGTGCCCATTATTTGCTATAGTCGATTCAGTGGGTTTATTATTGAAATATTCGTATATTATTTTCATTCGCGAATCCCTACTATTATTATAAGTACTAAGTCCTGCTTGGTATTTACCAATACATTGTTCCTTACCCACATTGGTCAAGGCCAAAACTGAAAATATGTTCTAATTAATAATTTCCCAACGAAAATTCAATGAACTCTTACCCTTCAAATTTGTTTGTGCAAATATTATCAAATTTACAAGAAAACTTATAGACCAGATATTTGCCATTATCAACCGAGTCTTCATTTGGAACTAACTGCATTCGTTTAGGCCATGTCTATGTTTGTCACTGGTACAATATTTAAATTAGCACTCTATATCTTAGCAACTAACACGCACAGATAATGATCATGTCGGTAAATGCGCAGACAGTAGGGCATTCAATTAATCGCACGCATTTTGTTAATCAACTCAGTTAATCGAAGTTTTAATTTAACCGGTTAGTTGTCGGTTTTTTCGATTAACAATTGTTTCCAATTAATAACAAAACAGAAATTATTCGCTATTTTGAGATTATTATAATTAACAAAAAATAAAAACTACTGAAATCAAGTAGAATAGTGAGTGAGTGTTTTTAGTTTAAAGAGATTTTCTGAAATAATCGTTTGGCAAATTTTGAAACGCGTTTCCCTTGCCTTATTGGAAGAGAAATCAAATAGAATCCATAGAACAAAACTTGCAAATTTTCAGTCCCTTTACTGGTTTTCCTTTAACATATAAAATCTATTATTTAGACTCCTGCTTTGAAAGTTTTTCACATTCTTAGCACTTCTAATAGTTTCGGTAAAAAAAACTGTTGCTGAAAGTATTCGATAGTTGAGGAATAATACAAAAGCAATTAAGACTTGAGTTCATTCCTCGTTAAATAATCTTTGAATTTTTCAAAAATTTAACAATTTCAAACTCTACGTCCAAGGTTTTCACAACACAATACGTTTTGTATAGGAGGAGAAAGAAATAATTCAATAGACAAACATAAATATATTCCAGTTCTACAAGTAATACTAAATAGTGTTTAATCGGTTAATCGACCTGGATCTTGGCGTTATGCTGTACAATGGCCACAGCTAATCTTGCTCTGCACGTTCATATTCAAGAGAAATTTTCGAAATTCGCTCTTCGTAAGACTCATTCCATATCATCTGGCGAACAACATTCTATCATCCTCGTGGCTTTCTTTTAGGCTTAAAGACTCTTTATTTAGGTACAACTAACTATTCATGCTGTCATTATTTTAACGATTATTAAATTTGATTATATATATATATATATATATATATATATATATATATGAGGAGAAAGAAATAATTCAATAGACAAACATAAATATATTCCAGTTCTACGAGAAATACTAAATAAATAGTGTTAATCGATCGAAAATAAGCGATTAACCTTAATCGAATATATACTATTTTACATTAATTTAATTAACTAATTTGATTAATTTTAAACTAATCAAACAGATAATCGGATAATAAATCATCGATTGACGCTTAACTAATAGAATACCCTAAGGTTGTCGTTAATAAAACCAATATTTTTGAGTACAACATTTCTTAATAAAATAAAAACATGAATGAAAAACATGACCCTAGAGACTATCCCTGTAACTTCCCCACAATTTCTTTCTTTTTTTTTTTGTAATGCTTTTCTACAAAATTTTCAAAGCGCGGTGATTGATGTAGTTTTTGATTACTATAAATTAGTCGAGAAAACCAACTGATCACATTTACATATATATTTTGGAGTTTTTTAAAAAACAATAATTTTTTTCGAATTTTTTCGTTCAAAATTCCGATTTTTTCAAAATTTTCAATTTTCCTAGCGGGAAGTTAAAAACAATGCACGCAATCGGCGTGGTGAGGCACATCCGAGATAACATTTCAATTTGCATATTATTGAAATAATTATATGTTACATATAAATATATGGCCTTAATCATAGAAAGTATTTGTGGCCGACCGAACATTCGGGTTCGATCAAAGTTCGGCGTTCGGTTAGACTCTATTTCGACAAAAATGTTATTATTTATTTATAGAAAAAATTAAAATTTCTCAAATTGTTTTGTTTTGAGCAAATTAATTTTAAAAAAGTACAACTGGCAAAAAGTTAGGTTAAGTCGAATTTCGCGAAATTGTGAGATGTTCGGCTCCGGATACGGATTCGGTGTGAACATTAATTCCGACAGCGATTAATATCGTAAGCGGGCACTTACGTAACTTTACACGTTTTATATGTTTTTTTTTGTTTTGTTTTGTATTTTGTTTTTAGTTCCTGTTTTGAAAACGGTTGATTTAATTAAACCGCTTTAGTGGCGTGTAAAACATTGCTGTTTTAAGCTTATTTAAATGTAATTTAATGCGGACGTTTATAACAAAAATACGAGCCTAACAAGCAACATTTTTCAAAAATACAATTATATGCAATGCGTTGCTGCTTTAAATGACTTAAAAAAACACTTGATTGATGCTCGCACATTCAATTGGATTTTGAGAAGAAGGCCGCTTTATTTAATGTTCGTGTTAATGTGGCATATTTTGAGCGTATTATAAACAGAGTGAGAACAATCAATTCGCACAATTTATGATTCCTTTTAATGAGCTGTGAAATTGTTTAATAAAACTTAATTTTTTGGCAAAAAAGGCAAAGATTGATTATTAACTACGTGGCGATGAAAGATTGTTTGTTGCTGCGTATATCAATTAGTTTGAAACGGTTCACGTTAGCAGAAAAAATTTTTTTATTAAAAGTAAATATCCAACATTTATGTTTGATCAAATCCTGCTTGATGAAGACTTCATTCGTACGCCCTTTCGGATTAAAATAGGTATATAAATTTTATATGTAAAAGATTGTATTTATAAAAAACATTCATATAGAAAATTTGTTTCAAAATATTCTTTTTAATAAGGCGTACAGTGGTTAGTGGAACTTCCAGTGATGCAAAACATAATTTTGCATAAGCTTTTATTGAGAAAAAATTAATTTTAATGTTGTGTGACGTTACATTTGAAAACGGAATCAACTTTGAAAGTTAATAAAAATAACATGAAATTTATTTGTTGGGTGGTTAAGCAATGTCTATATGCATTTCATTGGCGCTTCTTACCAAATCGTCAGTAGACTTCTATCTATCGTCTACTGACGATTTGGTAAGAAGCGCCAATGAAATGCATATAGACATTGCTTAACCACCCAACAAATAAATTTCATGTTATAATAGTACAATGACAATATGTCAAAAAATTAGTTTATTAACAAGTTAATAAAAATATATATAATAAAAAATGTATAATAAAAAATTATATATTATAAAAAATACTTATAAGAAAAATGTTTTCGCCTTGGAGCCCATGTGACGCACGTTACATTTTCTTGCACTCATAAATCGAATCAGTTACTTGTATCTTCGTATGACGTAGATATGAAGGTCATGATGCTTCCCTACAGTCAGTATTTTAATTTACTTAATGCAAATTAAAAGAGGTTACAGGAAGGAATATCTTTTAAAATTTTTAATTGGATTGTTAATGGAACTCCTTCGTCCATACGTACACTTTTAAACTTAAATTACATTCCATTTTGAAGGTGTTTGCTTTTTACGGACAATGACTTTTTACTATGAAAAATATTATATTGCAAGAACTACTAGCGATAACTTGTCGCACCCTTATCGGGTATACGTTTGAAAATCGTTATAGTTAATTATTATATTCATGTAGTAATAAAAAAGATTATAAGTATATACACAACTATCGTTCTGATAAGAAACGAATTACAGCACGTCGGAATGTAGAGTGAATTTATCACAATTGGGAGACCCAAATTGTTCACATATAAACTGACACCAAATTTTATCTGACGTATTCATTAGGAAATAATGTACTTGAAACCATAGTTGTTAAAAAAAAACTTATTTGAAAGCACTCAGCGACATTATTTTTTATGAATGCGGAAGTAAATCTTTCAGTATGCCCATAACAAAAACTTTTTACATTTTTTCATTCCAATTGATTTAATCAGGCATAGTAAATATTAAAAGGTGAAAATTAAATATATAAAAAAAGTAACCTGTTTGGCAGAAGAACTATGTTTTCGAAAGCCACTACACATCTGTTTGAGTTTCGATCGACATCCTGCGCACGTCATTCACCCCCAGATTTTTTTTGTACTAAAGAAAATCGCTTACAATTTTTTTTAGCACAAATTTATAAAATCACAAATTTATTTCATATGAAGCTGAATTTGTTCTGAATTCAAAATGATAAAGAAGCCTTAACATCCCTACTTCACTATTCACCAGTAAATCGTGTCTTTTGCCAGAGTTTATGTTATTCCTCCATCGCAGATAACAATCGCTTTAATTCTTTAAAAATTCTTTTATGTCGGCTTTTATTTATCAAATAATTATTTTTCCCTCAACAACATGCAACATATTCGTACATACACACACACATGCTATACATATACGTATTTGCATGTGTCGATGCATGCACGGTTATGACCATGACAGCAGCCTGTAACGTTATATGCACTTTGACCTTTTGAGAGGTTGTTTGTTGCAAGTTTTTCTTTAATTTCATTCAGCTGCAATGTCATTTATTTTTATTATATATACGAACAGTTTTTACTGAAACATGCAATGTGCCTGCTGCAATCAGTGTGACCGTTGTGACATTTTGGACAGTGACACAAAAAGAGGAAATCGAAATACTTTAACAACTGGAAAAATCAAGAAAACTTTTTGCATGTATGTATGTATGCGTAAGTATGTGAACCACTTATAACTTTATATAACGGTGGTCCGAATCAAACCCAGTTAGCTAGCTGGTGGCGTTCTGAAGTGTTAGTGAACTTAGATTTTCTGTGAATTTGAACCGATTCGATGAGACAGATTGCAAAACATCAAAGGGTTTTTTAGAATAACTTTGAAACGGTTTCATCGATAGATTTCACAAACATTACATTTAAAAGCCACGCCAATCACCTTAAGCCGGGTCAAAATCGGTTATTCGTTAGTGAGATATATCGTGAGCGAAGAAATTCGAAAAAAATTATTTTATTTTTCAATTAATTTTTGGTAATCGAAATGAAAGAAAGATGTAGGCTTTTATCTTTCATATATTACAAATTGTCGAATTGGAAGGTGAGAATCGCCAACCGTAATCAGGCTGACTGAAATGAAATTTTTCAGTTCAATTGAGAGACAATTTATAAATAATTGAGAAACAATATTTATCGCATTGAGTATTGAAGTTTATAAAATGTAGATTTTAGCTCCGAAACATTTATTTTCCTTCACGAATATGATTAAGATTATTTATCGTGTGATATTTATTTCGGTATATTTGGGCAACAATCACAATTATTTTGAAATTATTCTTTTGCGTCCCTAAGAATTTCTAAGCAAATCATCGATTTTGTGAAGTTTTTGTATTAAATTCGAATTTATAAAAATTATTTTACATACCAAATGTGGCACAATATGTTTTCTTTTCTTTTTTTCTCTGCATAGGAAATTGTCATTTTAATGCACACACACGCATACATACATTTTTATGTAAATTGCAGTGATACTTTACAAACGTACATTCTCTAATACGTTTGGCATTTCATATTTCAACACATCCTCCCTCCTGTGCAATAGACAGCACCAGTTAAGTACACAAACAAATTTTTCATGAAAATATTTATGCACTTCATAGAAAACTGCAGCACTCATAAATTTTATGAGAGAAAACAGGAAACGAATTTTGGTGTAAAGTCGTGCTGTAGGGCATGTACGTACACATACTACACACATTGTGTGTACGGGCTTGTGTGTATGCATGGGGATGAAAAACTTAAAAGCTGAGAAATGTATCCATTAGTTTGCAAGGACCTTTGGGAGAGACATACAAAAAGTTCAGTAAACTTTTTACTAAAAACAACCAGCCAACATTTTTTTTATTTTGGCTACAAACACTCCACATCGTTTAGGGTGAAATTATTATAAAATGAGAAATTTTCGAAATATATATTTTTTTGGCCACAGTCCAAATGAAGGACTTAAATTGGGATCAAATTTTCGATTTGTAGTAGCTTTTGATCAAATTTTATTTTTTCCTCTAATTCCTGTATCGATCACGATTACAGTTACCAGATTCGAATTTCAATATTGAGAAGAATTTTGATATTGTGAAGAGTTTTTAATAATAAAATGGAACTAAGAAATATTTTTTAATAATGTGCTTGAGATTACTTTTCATTAAATAATAAAACTAAATTTGGAAATAATATTTTTATATATGTACTTTATTTTTATATATACACTTTCGTAAGTATATTTTCAACTCAGGAATAAACGAACTTAAGTATATGAAAGGTAAATTCTACTTTTCAGTATTGCTAAATTATTAGTGTTGAAGAAGGGAAACGTGGTTTTTTAATACTATAATTATATTACGCAATCTTATATAAGAAAAATTGTTTAACATTTTCACACATAATAACATGTTTTCAGATTAGATTATAAAAAATTTTAACAAAAGAAAATTTTTCTTGACCCTTATCGAAAATCCAAAATATTTACAAATCAAGTAAAATTTGCGCCGTCTGGCAACGTCTGGTATGTAGCGTATTATATTTTTAAAGCATATTTTTAATTTTGTCATCAAGTTTCTAAATATTTCGACCACAGGAGTCGATCGAAAAATAAAGAACAAATAACAGAACTTAAGAATATGACCAAAGGCGTCATGTATCCAATGGAGGTACATGTATGGATGTATGTATGTATATCTTACGTTCATATGCACACACATGCTCATATAGAATATTGAATATAAAAATTTCCAGTAAATAATACGTATAATAATATTTCTTCCTTATTTTAATATTTCAATGTATAAAACAAATAAAAAAGTTTATCGTTGCAGTTGTTAGAGTAGAACACATTAGAATTTAAAAGGACGACGAACACACTTAAAGACTTGGATTGCAGAAGACATGCAAAATCCATAATAGAGCCTCATAGTAAAAATTGTAAATTATATTAATAGAATTTGCCTTAAAAAATGTGTACAGTTGTACACCGAGTTGTTAATAATTAATGAATGCATCCCCATCCATCTTGTGTCTTATATTCTCTCAGGCACGTGAACGTGCATTTTCGCACGACTTTGCATTGTTAAAAATTTATAAAATAAAAACAGCAGATATGAATCGACAAAAGATATTTAATTCAACGTATAAAAAATATTCATAATATTTTGATATCATAGAATTTGAAAATAGTAGTGTGGCATTGATTATATAACAAATTGTATGGAATTATTTAATTGATTTTCTGTTTGCTTGTTTATTTTAAATTACATTAAACAACATCATATTTCAATCATAATTATTATACATGAATATGCAAAATGTAATACCAGCCCTATAGTTTATTGAACAAACGTAACGTACACATGCATGTATGTAATATTCATTCATTCACTCATATATTTTCTCGTTCGTTTACATTATCAGAGACATCATCATCATTCATGCATTTTCTAGAGAAATTTTTAAACAAAAACAGAAAAATGTTAAGATATTGACAAGTGCTATTGAATCGTTGATTATGCGAGCGAATGCTGAATGTCACAGTAAGAAAATAAACAAGTGTCTGTCTGTCAATGGGAAACAAACACAAAACCCCATCTTTTCAATAAATAACGTAGGATGTTTTAGTATATGTATGTATTTGTATGCATGGACATTACACTGGTTGTTGAAAGCAAGAATTTTTTTCGAAGTCCTCTATACCCTTCGCTTTTAATGGAAAATAGGCCGCATATTTTAACTTTCCGCTAGGAAAATTTAAAGTTTTAAAAAATCGTGAAGTTATTGGGTTTACCGCGTTTTGAGAAAGTCGAGTTTTCACCAGATCGTCCTAGGATGTTTCCTTGACTTTGTTGCTGGGTCTGTGTATTTATAACCCGCTTATAAATTTCGACCGGCTGAACCGAATTAGACCAAGCTGCCAGCTTTCCTGAACTTAGATTTGAATTGAATTTGATTCGAAGCGGTAGATTTCAAGAATTTATTTTCGTAATCTTTTCAGAGGCTTCACCAATCGATTTCTCAAAGCAATCAGTTCTTAACATTTAAAAATTAGTGAAATTAGTAAAAAAAAAAAAAAGTAGTGAACACAAGACTGTGATGCCTTGAGTTCGACTCAACACTCGGTCATGAATAAAATCCTGAATTTTTCGTCGGTACCTCTACCAAAAAATGTGGCGGCGCAGCAAAAAGAGCTACACAGAATTCCCCATCTTCGTGATCTGCCTCTTAACACTATGCCCTCCTTCTTTGTTATGTCATAATGCACTGCATATGTAAAAATAAACTTCCCTAAAAAGCTCTTAAAAATTAAACAATATTTTTGCAAAAAAAAATTGTTTAATTGACAATAAAACGCAAGATCTGGCAAATCGAAATACATTGCACAGGGTAGACAAGAATGACCGAAGGGGTTTGAGTTCATTATAACTATCTATCTTTGTGTGAATCACCATGATTAATAGTAACCGTTTTTAATTTTCCTGGATTTTCCATAGCCCATATTCTAAAGATTAATTTTAATTTTTCACATTAAAATAAGGATGACGTGCACGATGGGTCAAAACAATGGACCCTTGATTTTTGAGAAATGAACTTGATTTGGGCACAGTGTTCAATTGCGTACTGTTCCATTTTAGATTTCCCAAGTCTTCTTCACAAAAGAATAATAAGAAATAAACAATATTATAATAAATTAGTTATAAGAAATTCAAACCCGTTTGGTTAGGAATTTACCAACAAGGTGGACTGCACACTTTAGTCAAATACTATCAGAATATTGTTTGCTAATTGAAAGAAAAGTTATCAATAGTCAAAAACAAATGATTTACAAGCAAACACAATGTGTGCGGCTGCAATTAATTTGATATAAATAATATTTTTCAATTTATTCATTTGGAAAACGGTTCTGTTATTTAAAAATTATAAAATATGAAATTTATTTGTTGGGATTTCTAATTGTATGAAGGTGTAGAAAAATAAAATAGTCATATCGAATAAAAGTTGTTTGTTGGATTTTGGTTTGTATAAGTTTCATAGCCTACTACACTTATTATAATCTGATTTTTTGAAATCATTTGTAAATTTTTATAGTTAATTTATTAACATAATTCTCAGATGGTTTATAAGAGTCTTTTAATAAAATGAGAAGTTTGAAAATTTTAAAAACTGTGGTTTAAGTCTACTGACGATTTGGTAAAAAGCGCCAATGAAATGCACATAGACATTGCATGACAGTATGTCAAATAGTTAATTTATTAAAAATTATAAAATAAAATTTCTGATAACAAAAAATTATAGATAATAAAAAATTACATAGTTTTATAATAACATAGATTATTTAATATGATTCAACTATTCAACTACTTTTATTTTAATTTCCTGAAGTATCAATAATTAAAATAAAATTCTACCTCAAAACTCAGGCAAATTTATTAATTGCTGAAACACAAAGGTTGAAAAATTAGATACAAGAACAAAAATCATATTTAAAATGGAAATGTGGGAAATGTCAGAATGAGATAAGATAACATTTTCCACGCTTTTGGTAAAAGATTTAAATAATTCTGCATATTCTGCATACTAGAAAAACGATTTATTGACTGGAGTAGCGAACACAATACCACGACGCCTTACATCCCGAGATAGACTCCGCACTCAGTTATGAATATAAATTCTTGGTATGCATTTGTGCATGGTTGTGTAAATTGTTGTCGACCTGCCCTAATGATGAAGGTATAGCGCTGATCGCTGAACTTTACCCACAACAATTAATGCCGTCATGTACTAAAGAGCAAAATACAACACACTCCCTCGTCGATACCTGTAGTATAAATAGCTGCAACAAAATCCGCTATCATCCAATCTGTCTTCAGCTGTCGTCTTAACACTCCATATGTATGTAGGGGTCGTTCCGTGTGCCGGTCCAAGACAATAAAATAAGCAAAACTTATTCCAAGTAGTTCTATTTAAATTTCCAATTCTTGGTTTACAAGGTCATAACAGCAATTTGTTTTACAAGTAACGAATGGAAAATACATAAATATGGTTCCGTTTTAGTTTTCTAGTAAAATCGCATGTTTAAAACTGTTCAGCATGACAAAATTAATCGCAAATTAACAACAAGCGACAATACAGGAAAAAAGAATAACAATAAAAATAAATGTCTTTGGATAACTATCGGCCCTTCGCAAGTTATTTCCTATTCTTTTATGGCCTTAGTTCTACCGCTAATTTTCAAGCAATAAAAAATTCTGCAATTATGTAATTTTAATCTCCATTAGGTAAAGGGATTATTAGGCGACAAAATGTAATAATAGAGAAAAATGGAAATTGCTAAAACGAATGTGAAAAGCAGTCAAAGACGTGAAAACTTTTTCCAAGGATATTTATTATTTAAAATCCATTACCTGAACGCAAACTTATTATTTCTGTTTACATTCGATAAGTATTATATAAAATAGAAATCGAATGTAAGTTCCATTTTTTATAAATCACGTATTACCTGTTTCCACTAACTGGTTCGATTGCAATGAAAATTTAATATTCAAACTGAATGGAAAATAACATTTTCGATCCACCGGGAAGCAAATTTGTAAGCGTAAGATAGCCAACTAGAGCTTACCAACCTGCTTCGGCATCGTATGACTTTAATTCGCAATGTCTCCACTTGGGGGGAAGAAACCTTTCTATGCTTTAGAAAAGTCACTTCCTGAAATAAAAGCATCCTTGTAAGCGAGAGATGAATCACTATTCATTTTAAACAAATTACTTATATATAATTTCTAAAAATGATGCAAAGCGGCTAATTAAAAGACAAACGGTAAAAGTGATACTTTAGTGTCATAAAGGAAGGCAACGCTGTCTAATAGGGAGTTATTATACATGATGGTTTTTAACATTTTAATTTTTTTCCGTCATGTGGTCGTGCATCAGTGCGTAAATATAGAAACAGTCGTCTTGAGCGAATTATATTAATTTTTCACGATACTTTCTTATTTTAAATATTTATAAGAATAAATTGTAATACTTGTTATTAAAAGAAATAATACTTGCATGCCAATCTCACAAAGTTTTCCCAATATCATTTTTTATACGGTAAAGTTTTATTTCAGACCAAAAGCACACAGACTTATTGAATTTAATTATTTTGTGTTCATAGGAAAATTTTAAAATTTTAGGGCACAAACATTTCAAAATTGTGCCAATAAAAATAAAAAACAATATAATAATTTTGTTTATTTGGTTTCCATATTCTGAAAAAAAAAAACTTTAATATACAAATTATGTATCTACATACAATATCGCAGTCAAGGTCTATTTCAAATCTGCCTTGATTTGGTGGTTGGTGCACAATTTTTATTTTAGAATATAGACTTCCCTCTAAAGAAAATTTTTTCATATCTCTCTAATATTTTTGACATTTTATGTCATGAGTCATGACTCTATTGTAGCTAAGGCTCTAAATGTAGTTTGGTGCGTAAAAATGGCTGAAGAACTGCGTTATAAATTGTTTATGCGTAGTAAGCAAGATTTCCAAGCATTTCAAAAGCAGTCCTCCATGAGTATCTTATTAATTGCTTTGGTACAATTACTAAAATTACTGAAGTTTTCAATTGAAATTTTGGGAAAATAAATTATTGTATTGTATTTCACATATTAAATACATTGTGATGAATACGGGGTAGCATGTTTTTAGAGAATATTTTTTTCCACTTACCTCCTGCGGCCTGATCAATGGTTGCACCTTGCGACATTTTTGTTTATATTTTTTTTATTAAGTTGGCGGCTTATATTCCGAAGGGGATGTAAATAGTTGCTTTTGGTAAACAAATAGCTTATTATATGTTAGCTTTATTTATATTTAATTTTTATGATTAATAGCAGTAAATAGACAAATTAATTTGTCTAGCAAACAATCTTTTTTTTCTGTTTGTGATTATTATTTCAATAAAATGAAACGTATCTAAGCTATGTAGATTCTTTGTAAATAATTATTTTATATTTTGCACTTTTTATAGATGTGTGCACATATGCATTTTTAAAATTGCTTTGGCATCAGTAGGTAAACAAGAAAATTAAATTGCGGCAAGAATGAGTTCTTTTTGTTATTGAAATCACTGTTGAAAGATTTGTTTGTTTTAATGTAAAATCAAATTGCAGAAATTTCCAAATATCTTTTTCAATTTATGATTGATAAGCCATATTCTAACTTAAATAATATTATTTTTGACTTGATCTGGATATATGTACAAAAATAATTTGTTATTGCAAAAATCAATGTCGACACACTAGGTTTTAAGTAAATAACCTATTTATTGAAACAATACACTTTTCCTTTCAAATATTTTCAGATTTAAGACTAAAAAATTTATGAACTATAAATATTTGCAAGTATTAAAACTTTGCTATATATTTTATAAATCCTCTTTATTTTCGCAAACGAACTAACCTCCATCCAGAAAGACTGAAATCCAATACGAAACTGGTACAATCTATTTTGTAGATGTCAAAATCTTAATTCTATGCGAATCACCCTGTGTATACCAGATAATGAAAGTAACTTTAGAGCAGTGTTGCAAAATATCATAAATAAAATAGGCCCGCGTTTTAGTTAAATTCCGAACACACTGAAACTTTTGATTATATAACCATTGTATATATTTATATATATATATATATATATATATATATATATATATATATATATATATATACATACATATAACATCATATTATGTAGTTCTGTGAAGCTAGCAGTCGTGTACAAACAGTCACAATAGCAGATATAAGTCGTATTGATAACATCGCCAGCAAGTAACCCCCCTACAAGAACAGTGACGGTCATATTACCGGCAAAATGACTGGAACTGATTACCAAATTTCGGTCATCACGTAGAACAAAGTTTCTATCATTTTATTAAGGCCAAACGGAATAAAATGACTAAAACTTTTGTGTACGTGTGATCTTGCATCCCTTTCTAACTTGTGGTATATTATCGCCTGTTAAACATATATTCAAACTACTTACTCTAATGTTTTTGTTCTATATAAATTTTTCTTATATAGAATTTGTTTTTTATTTGATGTGAAAAAATAATTTTTTTTACATAAAATTTTTATACATCAAATAAAAACCAAATTTCCTGAAGAAGTCACACAAAGGAGTGACGAAATACTAAAACACAATTTATAATTTTATTAAAAGTAAAGAGACCTTAAGCTTAAATATATTAGTCCATATTATTGCATATAAATATATATATATATATATATATATATATATATATAATATTGATATTCACCTTTCTCCACTGTAAACTTTCTGCAACAAATCTAAACAGTGATATATTTTGACTAGCAGCCTCTTCTACTCAGTCGCATAGGCCCATTGCAAATTGTTAACACGTTTTAAGTCTTTATTTCTTATCATGTTCGTTAGAATTATGCGCTATGTAATTTTTTGCTTTCTTATCACTTCTTTTGCAATGGGAGGGTCTTATGCCCCGTACACTATAACTACGCACATTATGTCTACTCGATTAATTTAACTTTATGTGACATATAAAGGATATATAATGAACAAAAATGCTGAGCTGTGACAGATGCGTTAAATCCAAAATATATACATATATGTTGTCTTAAGTGGAGCTGTGCTGTGGGGGTTGTTTGTGGAACGTATAGAGGATTGTTGTTTAAAAACTTAAAATGGGAAAACCGTTATTCTATCAAACTTACTCTCAACCTTTATTAGTTTTGCCGACTACACTGTGCTATCATAAGATAAGGCCGGTCTCCTCAGAGCTGTATGTAATATTATAAAGGTACCATTGAAATCATGCCAAATTTAGCAACCATGGTCGCTAATGGCTAGCCAAATACAAAATGGTTGCCAGTTCGTACGCGAAGGAAAAATTTTTTTAGCTCTTTGTTTGGAGAAGAAAAATTAGCAAAAAGATTATTTTAAAATTATCCAAATAACTTATAACATTTACTAAGACAAGTGCCAAGTGTTTAACTAAGTATCTAACAAAAAACTTACTCGTAACAACAGAATTACAAATTTAAATTTCTGGAAGAAATGTTATATCAAGTTGAAATTTTTTTAATGAATGAGTGTGTATGAGGCATAAAGGAAAGAAAAGTTGTATATGCAAAATAAAAATGAAGTGAAAAAAATTGATGTTAAAATATGTGAAAGATGTAAAGTGGTATTAAATACAAAATGAAATTAGTATGATTAAGCAAAATATATACGCACACACAGATACGCAGTGCAAATTAAAAAAGTAAAATCTTAAAAAAAATCGTCTAGTTTTTGCGAGGTGAGAAATATAAAATTAAGAGGCGCTTAAAATTAAACTCTGCAAAATGGATTTTTTTACTTATTATATGTTAATAACATCTAAACACACACTTAATAAATATAAATTTTTATATCTATTTATATTTGAATATGTAAAAATATATATGAAAGGAGATATTTCCATACATTTCCACATACAATTTGGGTTAGAAGCGAATAGTATATGATTGTATGTATGTATATAAAAAAAAACGCTTAAGTGCTTAAACCATAAACCTACAGCAACAACAATAATAAAACAAGAACAAAACGACTTGATGAAGAAAGAATATATTTTTGTATGGTGTTTGTATTTCGTCTGTCGTTTGGTTAGTCCTCGTTTTGTTGTAAGTGAAAAATCCGGAAAAAGACACAACTTCGTTTTACAACAACAACAATAATAAGAGCAAAAAAGGAAAACAAAATCTTTGCTGTTGCCCTGTGTTGTTGTTATTTTCGTATGCTAAAGAAAAGACAGAATCATCAGTAAACAACAACAAGAAGAAATTATTTGTAGTGTAATGTAGTATAGAGATTGTACAAGTAATAACTGGCTAAAGCTTTTCTCTGTCGACTTTTTTAATATAAGTATGTACATACAACTTTTTCGTCTTCATTAATTTTTTTTCTGGTTTGTACGTGAATCTGCTGCCTTTAAATACAATGTCAAATAATATATTTTTAAATATTTGAGGGAAGTAGGAGCATACATTAAAAAATAGCACAAGAACAAAAGCAAAATAATTAACTATTTTTTCATGTTAATAAAGCAAGCAAGAAAATGAGGAAACGTTTGTTGTTGTAAATAACAACCGTGTACAAGGTACAATAAAAGTTTTTTATGTTGGAAGGGCATCAGCAAGAAATGAGTGAGTGCATCCATCATCTTTTTGCCTATTGTCCATATATTCGGGTTTTAAATCGAAATTAACCACCCTCTTTGTTCATGGTTGTTATTGCTTGCTATTCAGTATATGTGTGTGTATGTTGTTCGTGCCGTGAAACGGTGGTGGTAGTGCGGTATGTATGGACGTGTATACGACATGGGTAACGATCAAAGCCAGCATAATATTTTCATGTTGTTGGCTTTAGACAGTAATACGTCACAGGTTTGATTCGTTTGCAACTTGGTAGGTCTTTTAAACTTTTTGCTGGCCGTTAACAGTTTGATTCAAAAACATCTAGCATAGGGTTCTATGCAATTGATGTACGTTGTCGTCAGTTATTGAATGAAATTACTCAATATATTTCTTAACTCGAATTAATACCTTTTCAGAGTTTAGATGAATATACGGGTACAAAAAAAAAAACTACAGCGAAATCGACTAGTTTCAAACCATCTTATGTTTTTATTTGTTAAAGTATTAAACCTTAAAAATAGCTTAGTTTTGTAAATTATTGGATATCGATGAGTTGGAAAATCGAATGAAATGACGAATATCAATTGAGGATATCTATACTTTATTTAAATTTAGTTTGTATTATTGAAAGGTCTGGTGGAAGCTTCTGAATTTTTAAAAGTCGGAAAGTGCAGAATTTTTTATCGAGATAAGTTACTTATCATGGTATAAATATTTTTTTTATGCCATGCTGCTTATCTTATTTTGAACAAATTATTTGTGATAACACGTTGGAATTCATACACACACACACACACACACACATATATATATATATATATATATATATATATATATATATATATATATTTGTTCATATGATGTATGTTTGTATGTATAAATGCTACATGTGAACATCCACTAGGTACTTATGTTGTATTTGGAACTTCTGAGTTAGAAACTTGTTAACTGATTCCTACGTTGGGAAATTTTTAAAATATTGTCGTACATATTCATTGTATGATAAAAAAGTACTGCATAAAGAAATGCTGAATTAAACTTTATAACTAATTCATTTGAAATTAATTGCAATAGATTCAAGTACATGAAGAGCAATCTAATTACAAAACTTGTACCTTCATATGTATGTATATGTACATACATGCATGTGCATATGTATACATGTGTGTGCAGAAACGATTTTTGATTTAGTGCTTCAACACCAGCGGACTGGCAGTTAAATATCTGGAAAGTCTTTATTTAGTAAAATCTTTCCCATTTACGTATACATAATTAAAACTTCCCTGAAATGTCATGGTGCAGTCGTGGCTGCTTTCCGAGCATTGCTGTGCAAGGAAATGGCTAGATTGTGGATCATCGTAATATTCCCACTACCACATATTTCATTTAGCTACTGAAAGAGCAGTGGATCATGAACATTTAACCAACTGCACGCCGGTCTAAGCAATTGAGCACGGCCTCATGATATCCAACTTTTTCACTTTGCCATGTATATTCATATATTAGTACATATATCGTTTCGAAATTAAAAATACGTTACAGTCTACTAATCTTAAATTGAATTTGGCAATATATAGTTCGATGCTAACACTATTTTTAGATCCGATGCTAAAGCAAACTAAATGCATTATGTTTTGCATATCTCGTTTTCTGTTTTTTTGCCCTATTTGTTTATACTTTCATAAGCAATTTATTCATTTCGAAAATATATATATATAAACACATAAACTAAAAAAGTGTTTACTATGATTATGACGTATTTGCTTATCAAATTTATCAGGTTAAAATACTGTCATATTCTAAAAAAATGTGGTTATAAAATTAAATCTGATATACATACATATTTTCTTCTACTTTTATAAACTTATTCGAATTTTTTTAAATTAATTTATTAGGTTTATTTAAGCAATAATATTTAATAGACCTTTTGCTTAAATAAACCTAATAAATTATTTTCTTCTACTGTAAAATATAAAATCGCTAAGTTGGAACTTTAGCTAACGTGTCGTTTACTTTTAAATGTATTATATATTTACATAAGTATGTATATTATATCGATTCGATCTTATGGGATCATGAGGCCATTATATTAGTACTCTTCACTTGCAATAAGTTTAAAAGTATTGAGAACGATTTGAATATACAATCGGTACAATGGTCAATATATACCCTCTGTTCCATTGATTATATAAACATTATGTAGAATGTCATAACACATAAAATTGTATGTCTACAACAATTATATTATTGGGTAAGCAGGTTAAAAATATTGATAGGCTCTTCAGCTCTATTAAATCTGTAATCGGTGGGAGTAAGTTGTTAAAAGTAAAATAAAATTTCATAAGATATGTGTCGCATATTAACATATATATTATTTGGATCTAATCAAATGAATTGGGGTGTACGAACTTACTTTAGAAGAATAATAATATTAACATATACCTCTTTACTCTTTTTTAGGTCACACTAAATCACTACATAAACGTTATACATATAAAAATAGTCAACATGTTTTTACTATCGTTTGTCAAAAAGAAATTGAAATCAACATTTCTATCGGCGTTGTGGTCGTCAAAGAATTGAAAATTATTATTAAAATGGCCAAGTAATATACATTTTGTCATCTTAAACTACAAATCAACAACTACTTCAACCGCAATCAACTGAACAAACAACAACTCTGGCATTATGTGTGAATATTTTAAAACAAACAACAAACCATACAAATATTCCCACTTTAATCTCTTATGACTTGAGAATAACAACTTAATCGATGTAGTTTAGCTTACGTTTAGCTAAACAATTTAACAACAAAAAAAATAATAATAATCATCTCCAGATAAACATAATAGTTTGGTTGTCTATTGAATAATCATCAATATCACAACGTTTTATTACACCTTTTACTTCTACCTTTTATATGGTAAGTATTAACTTATTTAATTTTTTTCCTTTTTCTCTTTTGCCAATCGTATTTTAGAAAAGTTGAGCAAATATAAACGTATTTGTATGTAAAAACATTTAATTTAGTTATCAACCCTAGTCTTTTAGAGATGTTGGTTTCTTTTATAAACCTTTTAAGCGATTACAGCGTTATTAATTTTGTTTTTCTTTATTATTCGTCTAATTAGCAGATTAAGACAACTTTTTTTATATATTTGTTATTTTTAACATTATTATAGAATAAGTTCTTTTAATAGCAGGTCTTTAATTTTTTTCTTGTGTAGGTTGCGGGGTATTATTTTATTTCGTTAAGTATAATGGCGTAGTGAAATTCTTCACGTTTGTAAAACATTTTTACTAAATATGTACACATATTTTGATTTAAGATTAGGGTTTCAGTTATAAATAGATCTACTTAAATTTTAATTTGTCTTAAATACAATTGTGTGACATACGAAAAAAAAAAGAATATGAAAAATGCTACATAAATATAAATTGGATTAATTTTTTATGTAGCGAACAGAATACATGTTTAATCTTTTACATAATATAAAGCGTTTTTCATAGAACAGACGCTCGATTGCTTTGAGAAGCAACCGGTTTTGAGTTTCAAAGAGGTGCATGTACCCAATTTGAGCTACCATGAAGCGTTGCTGCATTTTTTCAATAATTACGTTATATTGTAATAGAACTGCAGCACTGGTCGCTGAACATTATGGAATCTGATTGACGCTATCATGTACTAAAATTAGTCCTCCCGACAGTATCCCTACGCTTCTTATTTCCCTTGAAGGCGAAAGTGTTTTAGTGATGAACAATTTCCCTGCTATTAATTTTCAGTGAATGTAAAAACATATAGAAGGCCAATATAAAGAAAAGCTCAAAACTAAGCCATACAGATTGGAGAGACAGTATCGCAACGTTAGTGTATTGCACTAGTTAAACAGTATGCCTTATTAACGCACCTTGTAAACTAATTATTCGAATTATAAGAAGAACTATCTTTAATGTTCCGTTTAACAGCAAAAATAAAAGAAGTAATTTAAAGTTAGAAGTGCAAAAGCTTGCCGTAAAATATTCTCGATCAGGGAAATTTTATTTTGACTTGAAACTACTTGCGGAATTCATTATTGCGAATTTTGGAAAAGGGAAAATTTTGAGGGAAAAAGTATTAATGATAGGGATGAATTTCGCTGCTGGTACTTTTTGCTTTTTGTTAGCAGAAATGCCATTTAATATAAAAGTAACATGAAGTCATTACTGAAAATAATTGGTAGCTTTTATGAAATTTTTGTATTATGTATTATTATATATACATATATTATTATCAAATATTTATTTGTGTATAGTTTTCTACAAAAATATGTAGTTTTAATTTAAAATCAGTTTACGCTCACAAAAAAAGAAAACAATTTTTAATATTGTCCAGAATGTGTGGGTCTCGGTATTTTGTTTTAAATCAATTCATAATATTTTATTTGGGCGTTCTGATTTCTTACCGGTCATTAATTTCTTCGTTATCTTATCAATTTAAATAAAATTATGATTCATTTTAATACACAAGATGTTATTTTCAGTTTTGTTTGAACATTTATTATTTTATAATGTGTAATTTGTTTATATTAAGAGCGGTAGACTTCAAAGACAAATGAATATAATTATTGTCAATAAATCTTATCAATATTTGTTGATTTTTTTTAACATTAAATGCAAAGTAGAATAATGCAAAGTTTCAAAGATCACTGATATATGTATACGGAAGTTCAATTTTGGCCGTAAAAAAATTTCCGTCTTCCAAAGTTCACAAAATTAAAAAAAATGCTAATGAAAAAAGGTTTGCTTTTTCGTACTGGATTTGTTTTTTAATTTGACACAATCACTGTGGCCAAATTAATAAAGAACGTTCAAATTTGCACGCAGAGTATCTACTTTGTTTATATGTTTCACTGCAGGTCATGTAAATAAAATTCTTATAACCTAAGATAATAATTCTAACATAGTCGATGGGTTGTTATAAGCCCCAATTTCTTTAAAGACTGGCTATGAAAGTGTTCACTCCACTGTGTGCTAAACAAATTGAGAAAGCTGCAATATTTGTTAGCAGTTTTTAAATTAATACATTTCAAAAGTTTTTAAATTTCCGACTAATAAAAAAATGTCATTCTGCACGACAATAACAGTTTAAATATATAGAAGATATGAAAACTCGAGTGTCATAATATATAAAATGATATTAAATTGAAACATTTATCACAATTAAAAGTTTGATAACTGTTCCAAATCAGTTGAGCAGATTTAGAAGTCAAAATATCTCAAATGCAGCTAATTTGAAATTCCAATCATATTGCAGGGGATGGTGTTTTCACAATTATAACTTTAATTTATTTTAATAAACCACTGAAATGCATTCTATTAAAAAGAAACTCCCTGTTTTTGATTAATTAATCATAGAAATTAGCTTTCGTGCAAATTATACCATTTGCACTTTATTTAATTTTCTAAAATAAACAGCAAATATGTATAATAATAAACGTTATAGCACACTATACAATTACAAAAGCATTAAATCTCCATTCAAAATATTACAATTTTTTTTGGATAAAATTCATTTGCTTTTGCTTGCTACGAGTATGTTTCCCCCATTTTTCTATATTTTTGTGTAAAGCTGACTGACTTAATTAATTTTTGCGGTTACTTTTTGTTGTTGTTCCTAAATATTTCAAACATATAAAAAAGAGAAGTAAAACTAAATAAAACTACAACATATTATAAGCATGCGGCCGAATAATTAAATTCAGTTTCGGCTCAACAACCCATTATCGACATTACTTTTCACTAGAAATTAGCAACTTAGCAAATTTCTTATGAATTTCACATATCAATTAAATTTTTATTTTCGAAGTCCTAAAAAGAAGATTTGTAGTACATCGTAAAGAATATGTAATTCTTTTTTCGAAAAATATCACGTGATTTTTTAACGGATTATTTGTTGAAGTTTTAAATTCATGAAACCTTCCAAATTGAATTGTATCATATATACACTAAGTCTGCGTGAGATCAAGGTAATTAGACGTTTAAATACGAACCATGAACTTTTCTCGAATTACAATAATATTCGGTTTCTTATTTTGCCAATATTTGCTTCGGTTTCGGTACGCCTCCAACAACAGAAACTAAAATAAATCTAAAAGTAAACATAAACTAGGTATTGTAATTTAGGAGGGAGCAATTTTTTGTATTTCTGCTTAACAGAGCTAACAAAGACTAAAATCTATTTTGGATAAAATTTTATAATAACTATAGGGCCGAATATGTGCATGGCTTGGATTTCTGTAATGCGTGGCAAACGTTTTTAGGTTATGCATTTAGAAAGGAAAAATACTATCATCAATCCCACGTGGAAAATGTTTCTTCTATCAATTCTCAGTGAATGTAAAACCAAAATGCTTTGAAAAATATTAAAAAATACGCGTATCCATATAACATTTTAAGGAATGGTTAAAAAAATTAAGTTATAAATTTTGGTTTCATTGAAACTTTAGCTTATTGTGCTAGTTAAAATAAATTAAGGGCTAATCTGTCTTCATTTGCCGTCTTACCACAAACAAAATTATAAAATTATATTAAAAATAATAAACTCGCGTTGCAAAGTATCATTCTAATACTAAATATTTATAGCTTTATTTTCTAACTTTTCCTTAAAATATTTCAAACGGGCATATATTTGAACAAAAGCTATCAGTAAAGCTCAAGGTCTTTGGGTTACCTTCTCGCCTTAGCATTGCAATTGGGTGAAGATATTCACTAAGTAATCTCTCGCATCCCATTACGTATGAGTCGCTGAACAGTACCGATAGCGGATGCACTAATGAGTGCATTACAGCACAATGCGTCGTTGGTATTGTAGATCATCCCCTAAACCCCGGTATTTCTTTAAAAATAAACGCGATTGTCAATAACTGCATTATGTTGTCCTTCATGACTTGCACACTTCATTTGGTATTCACAGCGGGCCCTTAAACTATACATAATATGATGTGAGATTTAAAAAAAATTATTAAAAAATCACTCTTTAAAAGCGCTGTTATACGTCTGTGTTCATAGACTAGAAAGCAAAAATAATAACAATAATAGCACAAAAACTAAATGAATTATTATATCAATAGCTTGTAGCTACAACTACTCCAACAAAAACAATAATAAATAAAGAAAAACAAAAACAATAATAAACAAATTAAGTCAATTTATTAATTACAAGGTATTTAAAGTCATTTTATAGAATTATAATTATTGTATTGTTTTTAAGCATTAAACAATTATAATGAACTTCTGGATTATTTTTTATACTTAAATCAAAACTAAAACGATAATTACTCGTATCTGGTTGCAAAAAAAGCAACTGCTGGGATTTTTGTTTGTTGAATATTTATTGCTCAATAAAGAAAGTTCACACAATTTTTAAAAACACTGATGGGTGTTATTACAATTATTTTTTTTTTATAAAATCATTTGACAGCTAAAATTATCAAGATTTGTTGGAGCTGGTATTAGGCAGGTTTATATTAGAAGATTGATTGCCTAACGCTTTGATATTGAACGAAAGATGAAGGATGACGGGCAACAAAGTGCTTTAGCATGCCAGAAACATGAACTTTTCCAAAGTTATGTCTATATCCAGTGTTGCCATTTTTTTGTTATTTTTACGGTGAAATTATGTTTCTATTTAAAACATTGAAAGCTTGTATCTTGGTTAGGTTTCTTTTTATTTGATTACATATTTTTTAATATTCAAGATAAAAAATATTTTGCAGGATTGTCCATAACGGTTAATCGAAAAGTCAAAATTTGTTTAAAACAGTTTTGGCCCTTACTGTAAGCCATAATTTATTTAATATATGCATTCGATTAGGTCTTGTTTGAAATATATAAATTTTTGATGGTCTCCAAATATAAAACATATAATTAGCAGTAGAGTACAATTGTACTACATATTCATAAAAAAATCTTCAAGTCCACCTTATTTTTATGAATACACAGCAGATGATTATATTTTTACTGGAATATTAGTTACTAATAGTGCACAATTTTATTTACAACAACACTTGAAAAGTCATAAACTATTAAAAACAAATTGCACAATTATACAGCGGTTAACGAAAACGCCAATCACAAATGAAAATATAAAAGAATAAAAAATTACTTGTGTATAATTTTTATTTTGCTTTGATGTCATTTCAATTTTTATAAATATTTCGAAATATGTCGTTATATACTTTTTGTTGTTCAAATAACTTGAAAAATGACAACTGCACTCTTCTAAATGGTTTTTCATTTAACGCCCCTTATAATAAATTAAAAAATAATGTTCAATTAAATTGTTTTCAAACAATAAAATAAATCATAATAAATTTAATAACCAGTTTCGTCACTCGTATATTGAAAAAAAATATCAATTTTAAAATATAATATATTTTTTCTATAATATTCGACGTGATATCAGTTTTTGTTAAATTAATAGCGACAAATTGATTGAGTTTTTTTCCATAAAGAGGCTTTGAAACCATAAATAAATGTGAATTAGCGTACTATAAAAGAACGAGCAAATTAATTATCAAAACACCATTCAACTTTTGTAACAGTTGTTGTGTTAATCACTTCATTATATCCAAACAGCGATCGGAATAGGAATGGAAAATGTATGCATGATTATGAATGTGGATAAAATAAAAATAAAATAACAAAATAATAAAAATTTTAATATATGTAAATTGTGTCAACATTGGAAAATATCCGACAATTTTCAAATTCGATGTACTACGAAACTGTCTTTTTATTCGCCAGGATAGGTAAAACCCCAATATCATAAAATAATTGGTCTATGCAGTGCTGTCAACTTTTCTTAAAACGGTGCCTATAATTGTGTTAAATATTATTGGTTGGTTGGTTTATGTGGCTACCCGCTACACACAAGCAGTCAAGTTGAATCTAGTTGATTTCTTTTTGGCGGATAACTACACTTACCGATGTCAACCTATGCATTCCGTATCCAAGGAAGAGTAATTGCGATTGTACTCAAAATGTCGTATTGATTATTCTCTGATAAATCTGAGAGTTCGGCGAGTATATGGCTGCCCAAGAATTTAACACAGTTAAATCAGAATAATAAGTTTTTTTTCAGCATTGCTTTAATAAAATATGGCATTGCTAAATGAAATATTTTTAATAATAACTATGCACCTCTTATAAGCAAACAATTCCCACAACCGGACAAAAATACTGTGAGGATTAGTATCCGGTTATGAGAAGTTTCACCGTATATCACTAATCTCCAACAAAATCATTTATTATTACTCATCTGGCAAGTGTTCATTGTTCAGTGTTTGTTGCAAATATATCTTACAACATATATATATGTACAATGTACGAGGTGTGTTAAAAAATTAAGATAATTTTCAATTAAGATATTTGTTATATTGATACATTTGTTAGGAACACATGAGTACAGTTTTATATATTTAGAATGTTCGAATTGATTGTGGGAGTCATACAAGTTAGAAGTGACCTGCTGTGGAAAATATATGGATTAAAGAATTTAAATAAAATTTCATGCAAAAAAAGTGCCAAAAAGCACCTGATTGTACTCACGAGTCGGGAACATTTTTAAGGTGGTACAAACTTATCAAAGAAGCTCGAGATGATGTTAGTGAAAGTTGAATTAAAACTCAAGCTCAAATAATTTTTTTATAAATATAACAATTAATATCAATTCGAAATTATTAAGAGTGGACTATTAAGAATATTAATTATAATATATTTTATACCATCTCATCAGCGAGATTTGCTCATTTTTCCAAATTCGAATGATAAAGAATCATATTCATGTTTGTTAATAAATACATATATTGAAAACCCACTGTATATTTTGAACACACCTCGTACACAAACAATGTTTCACATTGTTTTCATTTAATATTAAAATCAAATTAACTCTTTAACTGTTTATAAATGCTTCAAATCTAGATAATCATGCTCATAATCTATTAAATCTTTTTGCAATTCATTTCATTTATTAAAACACATTGAAAACTATGAAAAATGCATTTGAGGTAAAAAATTACGAAATTAAAATTAACAATATAAAAACAACTTAAATAAAATTATGTGAAATTTGTATGAAGAGAGATAGAGGAAAATAAAAAAATTGTAAATTTAAATTAAATTAAAAAATCGCAAACGATAATAGTGTCAAAGGCAGCAGTTGTAACAAATCGTAAATTAAATCAAAATTTATTATCACGACATTAACACTCCTCATAAATACACTTCTGTATAAAAATATATAAACACACTAACGTTCATGCACAAAATGATGTTTGTATATATTTGTGCAACTGCACAAGAAAGTCGTCATCGTTATATTTTTTAGTCGTTTATAAATTTAAAAAGCTAAAAACAAAAGCAAATAGAAATAAAATTAACACACCAACTGACAAGTACAACTAATTTATTTCAGTGGGTAAACAGACTGATGATCTTGACAGGCATACGGCACGTTGAATATAATAACAATAGAAAATGTTTTGAGAATTTTAAATCATGTCTGACTGATCGCAAATTAGGCAGCATGTGTACCGATATTGTAGCCGAAATTCCATTTGCCTGACAAGTCACTTAGTACTTACACGTGTGCAAATTTTTAGAATTTAACCTACGTTAAGGTACGTCCAGAGAAGTTAAATAATATCCATATATATTAAATAAATACCATATCCAATACGCGCTTTTTTGCGTAAATCTTTACAAAGTGTAACCGAATATTTTGATTTTAAAAGCTCAGTTAGATGACTGGAATAGTAGAACAGCAGCCTTTTTAGTAAGAGATCTCTAGGATTTACTAGGAAGTAGGGAACACAATTCGAAGCCGTGCTTAGGTAGGAATTTGGTAGTACAGTGCATATTTTATGGGAATGTATTGTCTGGAGTAGTTATAGGAGGCGGATCCATCGATCTGAGGTTTTCTATTCAAAACGTGTTCGAAAATGTAGGCTTTTAACATAGAATTTCGAAAGCTTTTTCTTTCGAATCCAATTAAACAATAACCCCTCAGATGAGTGTCTGCATACGATGTTACATCAGAAGTGTTTTGCAATACATTGCTTCATTACTGATCTGTAGCAGAAAAGATGAGGTTTTCGGATCAGATATTTTTTTCTTATTAGTAAAACACAAGCGTTCTGCCATCTTAAAACAGAATTTTAGTGTAATTCTGATCTACATCAGATAATTTCGAAAGAAATTATATCAAAAGAAGACATTGCTGTTGTACTTTGCTTAAGACCTCAAAGAATGCAGTTAAATCGCCTTAAGAAATAAAAACAAATCGATTGCAGAAACTCATGCTTTCGTCACTACAGTCAAACCACGAACATACTCGTCTACTTGTGCTCACCGGAGTTGTAGCAGAAAGGAAAATAACAATTTAACCACAAACAAAACACTAAATATTGATGTTTTTATATATTTATTTATGTATTTTGCAAAACCACAATCGACTTTTTGTGTTGTGTTCTTCGTATATTTTTGGCTTTCATAAGTCTATTCCGTGTGTAAGTGCTTTAGTCAGTCAGCCAGTGAGTTAATGTACTGTAGACGTTTTTGTTAAAACTCCACCTAGACGATTTTCTTTAATGACTTGAGACTAACTGAGTGCATAAATAACTGACTGTCAGACCGGGTGGCTGACGAAGTAAATAATCAAGCAAACAAAACTGACTGAGTGAGTGCCTATTAGTAAATTTATACAGACATTTATTTCAGAAAGCGCGTGGGTAAATCTATAATTAAATTTGAATAATTTAATTAATTTTGTGATATCCAAAAGAGTTATGGCTTAATAAAAATGTTTTTTTTTGTTCTCTGAATATAACAACAAATTTTTATGTGTCTATTTAACATATCAATAAAGATTTGTTGATGTATACCAATTTTGTCAACAAAAAATTGATTCTCTGCGCTTTTGACTTGTCTGCTACAACAAAAAATATATATTGATTGATTCTCAAGCCGAGAATAAAGTATGTAATTTGCTCTTTGTGATATGATCTTTTGTTATTAATAAGCGATTTAAGTTTTTCAAATATTCGAACATGATAGGGCCACTTATAAAGGATCTCTTGAGGCCTCTGACCAAATGAAATGAAACTTTTATTTTCATAATCTAAATATAATGGGGAGTAAAATTGACACGTTTGTTAAGTTGTATTTGTGCAATAGCGATTTATTATTTGTTTTCATACATAAAACATTATGGGAAAACAAATAATTTGAAACAGTTAGCAATCGCTTATATGAAACAAAAATTGTGAGGTTAGTGTCTTAACACTATATCGAAACGATTTTAGAGTCATCAGGGCCTCAAAGTATCAAGTTCAGCTTTGTTGGTAGTATAAAACTCGAACATTTATTTATTTAATTTTTTTCTTTTTTATTTTATAACCAAATAAAATAATATATTTTTCAAGTAAATTTTTTCTAATAAAGTAGATTTAAATGAAATATTTTTATTCTGGCCATAAACTACATGAACAAGTTAAAAAAAAAATACAAAAATAAAAAAGAAAGAAAATCAAGAACAAACATTAAAAAGTAAAAATATACCATCTGTACTAAAAGCACTTTTCGAAAAATTATCTTACAAAAATTTAATTTTCTATGGCAATAAATAGTCCGTTAGAAAATACTTACAACTAAAACAAAAAGTACCCAATGAAAAATACATCCAAAATTAGTTTCAATTTTGTGATTTAATCAATTAGTCATGCAAAAAAAGAGTAGGAGGGGGGAAGGTCTATATGCGTTTTTAATTAGATCGAAATTGGAAGATGGTTGTCCTTCCGTAGATTCTAAAAATGTAAGGTGGCATACGGACGGCTCGAAAATGAGGTCTACAGGAATCAAGTTGTCCTCTTTGAGACTTTCGCCTCAGATGACATCAGGCATGACCTCCAAAGGCTGTAGTCAGGCAATACTTTGATTGTTTATATATATTTTTCATTTTTATTTAACAAAAAATAATTTTGTTCAGTTCAAGGCAAACATTTATGCTACATCACTACATGCCAAATTGTTGCCCAAATTAAAAAAAATATAATACGTTCAGTTATGAGATCGATGAAACAAATGTTAGGTATGTTGATAAAATGTTGCTTTTCCAAAGGACTAACATGAACAGAAAGTTATATTAATTAAAATTTGGTTTTTGTATAAAAAAATTACAAATAATAAGTGTGCAGGTATATATTCGCTGCCACACATTTCATATCAAAAATTTAGAAAAATTTCATCTCATGTGACAACCGATATGCCGACAGTTTTTCTAATAGTGACTCGACGATACTTCTTCCCTTTTTTAATATTTTCATTGGTTGTTAATGTGGCGTTGTTTTTCAGGACATGGAGGGAGTTTTCATTCACATTTTCTTCACCTTCTTTGAACAGCTAAAACCACTTGCAGAAACTTTTGAACAGACCTCGTATGTAAGGGATGTTACTGTATCACTTATTTGTTTGTATAATTGCTTGAGCATATGCATTTGCTACAGCAACTATCAATTATAAATAAGCTAAAGTAAATTAGATATTGCACTACCTGCAAAAACAAAAGAATTCATTACCTTAACGATCAGCCCACGTATGTATAACAATTTATCACAAATGAAAATCCTTAAAATACTTGATAAAATTACATAAAACTAATCATACGAAAAATGATGATGAAGGTATCTATACCGACAATCTGTTTAACAACTTTATGAGCAAATCCAACACAAATCGGATGCCAGTGGCATTTATGTAGTACTTTATGCTCCTTCTTACTCACTCATACTCGGTAGTATTTCATCGATTTGCTGTTGTTCTATCTTTCGGTTTATTATTGTGATTTTTTTCTTTTTTGCTTTGCTTTGCTTTTAGTATACGTATATATTTCGTCTACATCATCGTTGTCGTTGCCGTCGTATCTCGCCAACTCTGTGTATCCATATTGTATACAGATACTTTAGATTGGGTTTATTTTGGTTTCGTGCGATTTTTCCCATACAACACAGAAAACAACAACAATAAAACGATATACTTCTTTACTCCTGCTGTAATGAAATGCAAGAAAGCAAACAAAAAACTTTCATCATAAATTTTTTTTGGCTCTGTTGTTGTTGTTAATTTTGTGCTCAACGTATATTTGCGCCATATTTTTTCACAGCTCTTTTACTTTACTTTCCTTTACTCCACTACTATACATCCACTTTAAAGATTTTTCCGATTCTTTAGCTATTCACTGGTTGGTTTTATTGTTGTATTTTGTGTAGAAAACAACTTTGAAATACTCTTAAGCTGCACTGATTTATAAACTCTCTTCCCCAGAGATTTATTTTTAAACTAATAGTATCCAAGTGTAACATTTTTATGTGATTGATATTGTTGTAGTTGAACATACAAAAAGTATTGCCAAATTTGTTTAATTTAATCGTAATGCTCAAATATTTCAAGTTTGTAGGCGACATTATCACAAGAAAGCGGTTATTTTAAAGTTTATTTAGTAAAAATGAACGAAACTTTTCCAGCAAAATTAACTTTATATATTTTGAAATCAATTCTCATCTGTATGTCATTTGGGTGTGTATATTAAAAAAAAACTCAAGTTAAATATTCGCCTCTCTTTCGTAAAACGATTCCGACAAAATTTCTCGTTTTTATATGTCATGGCCCAGCTTCTTTGATTATTTTTAGTCTTATAATGGGTGATTTTTAAGAGCTTTCTAATATGATAAAAAACATGAAATTTAAAGAAATATATGAACTCCTTATTTGAGTCGATAGAACGATATAATTCTATATTTAAACATGATTTCATGTAAATGTTGACCGCGGCATAATTTTGACGTTACTATCTCCAATAGAACGGCTTGTCCCAACCAAAATAGTCTAAAGACTTTAATCCCACGTTCTAAGCGGCTAATATCCCGTTCACAGAAATCGTGTTGCGTTAGGAACACTCGCGGATATAGCTGCGATATATTATTTTGTCCGCACTACTATGCATGTTGGTGGTTTAATGTTCATTAATGTGAATTCGGTGCGAAGCTTAGTCATAAGATTCCGATTGGTCGACCTTAGAAGATCGCCAAACTAACTATAAAGTGAAATAAGTTTACGATGCAGTTTCTTGATGTAGTTGTAGACTTAATTGAACATTTTTAACAATAACATGTAGCGCGAAAACAGCTGAGTTGCCAAAAACAGTGTTGATAAAAAGGAAGTCTTTTTTTTCTTGGACCAACATTCAGTCACCGCTACAGGTACCGACAAAGTAGTGTACTGTATTCTGATCTCTAGTATATGATGGGGTTAATAGTCAGAAAAATTCGATACCACATTCATGACTAAGCGCGGAGACGAACTCAGTTCAGTATTTCACCCAAAAGCACTAATTAAAAACTCACTCTTTATTAAATACCATCAAATTAGAAAAGTTCAATAAAATAACCTCAAAAACGGTACGTTGCTCACTAGTTTCAACAAGTCATCCGTAGGAAAATTTTCAAATATGTTATTATTGCGAGTACAGCTCAACATGATTCCGTTGTGCCAGTATACTGGAGTAGTGGATGGATGGCCGGCTTAATACACGAAATAATATTTTCCCTAACCAACAATAAGTTTACATATCACATTTACTTCTTGATGTTTCATTTAAACAATTTTACAGCAGATTTAATTAATGTTAATTATTTTTTAAATCTTAATTAACCTACACAACAATTATAATAAAGACCCTCAATTAGTCAAGTTGTAACAACATTTATTTATCTTTAAAGAAGAAGAAATAATACTGTTTCTTCTTATTTTTTTTAGTGTATCATCTTTACATTTAAAGTATAAAAAATATTACTATTTCGTTCCTTTTAAGTGTATATATGTATATTTTTATGTGAAATAAGACTACAACAATTTTAAGATAAAATAAAATACTACTCTATGCATGTGATAGCTACATGTGTATGTATGTATGTCGCTTTGTATATATGTATGTATATTTAGAAGTAAATACTGTTTGTTGCTCGTCATCCCATCCTCATGCTTAAATCCCATAGACATGTTTTATGGATGTCTGTTTGAAAAGCCATCTTCTATCAAATGTAAGAAAACTCTATAAACTCTTTTAATCTTTTAACACAACACTAAAGTTGTAAAATGGTGTCTACAGCGTCATTTTCTGAAACATTACAACATGTACAAACCGCTTTTTAACACACCCATTTACTTACGCTCGGTCTCTAAAAGCAAAGAACAGCTGTAAATAATATATTTCTGTTGAAATATTTGTAAGTTTAAAGTAAAAAAAAAAAAATTATAAAATGCTAAATTAATGAATGAGTTGATGAACAAAAAGGAAAGCTGGTCAGAAAAAAACTTTCAAAGTACAAGAAAAACCAATTAATCATTGGATGAAAATATGAAAACTGATTTCTATTTTTGTTTCTTATTATAATTATTTTCATTTTCAGTCGTTAAAAATATACAACGAAAACTATTATGAATTTGAAATATCTATATCTCCTGTTCCACTTGTAAAATTATTGAATACATTAAAAATTATGTTGAAATTAGTTTCTCAGCATTCAAGAGTAATATATATCCAGGTCATTGTTTCAATAGAATTTACTTTAAAAAGCTATAGTAAACCAAAAATATATATTCGGGAACAATGCATTACACAACAGTATCACAGCATACTTGCAACGGGTTATCCTCTTTTTGATTTCAAAAAAAGATCTTAATGAAATATTTATATGATTATAATGCTTGAACCTTTCCCTTATATATGAAATAGAATACCAACTGGATTCTATAAATTTTCAAATACTCAAATGTTAGCAGACTTTCCGCGTAGACACAGTTTTGTAGCCCCGCAAAATAGTTTAAAGGCGTCAAATCCCATGAACTTGCTGTAGAATCGATGAATGCGCATTATCCGCCGCATTTTCAGTAACCAAAGCAATATTTACGGCTGGGCGCACACTACATCGATATAAAGGCCTGACCTAATACGAGTTTTTCAACAAGTTTCACAAGTTTTGTTTTTAATGTGTGAATAAATAAATTGAAAAATTTAAGTGTATAAGAGAAATTTAATTATTTTGTTTATGTTTCAATTGATGATTCTACATTTTGCAAGTACATATTTCGACGTTCTTCCATAAAATATTTGATGTATTATTTGTTTGATTAAAAATATATAAAAACCAAACAAAATTTATGGCCATTAACTTTTTAACACAAAAGATTCATTAAATATTTAAATTGATTTTTGTTCATTCTGTCAAGCCATAAAGATATTTTTAAATTTCCTTTTAAAAGCTGTAGACTCTTATTCAAAAAGTATATATAAAAAACCAACGACACACCAAAAGACTTTTTAGAAATAAAATATTTTTCGTAAAAAAAATCAACGAATGTATAGATAAATCGCTTTCTTATTTTATGTTTGGGTTCTCTTGAAAACACTAAACAAATTCTTGAAATTATTACTCGCATTTTTTTTTTTGATTTCGTTTTATTATTGACTTTTTAAACTAACAGCAAATCGCTTTAGTTTACACAAACGTAGCAACAAAGTAAATTAACAAAATTAATTAAAACAAATGAATGCCAACCGCCTCTATACAATTTTAGAAAACATTCTGACCAGCGAAAGAATGGAGAAATTTATGTACACAAATAAAAATCATATAAAGAAATAATAAATGTTTCATTTTGAACAAAATATTTTTATTAAATCTAAAAGAGTATAAATGTCAACAAAAGTGACAGTTAAATGAATATTAAAGTAACTCATCAAACAATAAGACATACAATTCGTAAAATACATATTGTTGTATCTGGAAGGGAAAAGTATGTTCGAAAATGTTTTCTGTTGCGCGGATGGGAATATCGTCTATTTGTCTGCAAAAGTTTTTGCTAATGCTTGCCAGTTCTAAAAATCAAACGAATTATAAAACCCTGGGCAATATGAGTATAAGAAATATATGTAAAACTAGATTATGTATTATTATTAAAACTTTGTTATTACATATCTGCATTACATATCTGCTTGTTATACATGGAGTCTACACATCTAAACACCCTTGTATTATATTGCAAGCGATTTATTATACAATTGCAATGGAAATGTCAGTGAATTCATAACCATTAAAATAATTTGAACGAATCAACTCTGGTACTCGGCATGGAGAATTTTTAAAAAATCTTAAATATTTGCTAAACTTATAAAGTACATTGAAATTACGCTTCAATAATGGTTATCCCTATTAAGGGAATACCAAACTTGAAAATTTTGCATTTAATATCTTTTAAAATCTGACTAACCTAATTTGTATATGTTCAATAGCTTCAGAAGTAGATAGTTTCGATATTTTAAATATAACTAGGGTTTCGTTAAAAGCTCAAATATGTGAACAAATAATTTTGAAAGGTCAACAAATATTTATTTTAAATCGTAAAAGTATAAGAACGCAGTGTATTCCTATATTTAAGCTTGTTGCAAAGAATTTTTAATTCAGTATAAAATTTATGTATGTTCTTGTTGAGTATCATTTTCTTTCTTTCTAAAACTCATATTTCCATCTCTGATCTGATGGATGGACAATGATAAAATAGTGGTTGCGACTGTGTTTGTCTTTCAAATTCAAACAATATATATTTGTAATTGAAAAGAATACTGATGAAATATCAACAGTAAGAAAAATGTATATTCAACGGGAGAAAAATTCTTTAGTTTTTAATCCGCTATTGTAAATTTTGACATGCACAGGAGGGAGGGTTTATTTTCATTATTATTGCTTTAAAATTGCAAGCGCATGTGTTCACATTGTTAAGGATTATCCTATTAAACTCTAAGGATGTCAGTCACGATATTGGATAACATTAATAACAGTTAAAGTACACTTCACATTATATAATTAAATAATGAGACAGACTTGTCAAACAACTGAAACTGTTTTGCGGTTTAAAATGTTTAAGTTGGCAATACTGAAAATATTTAAAATAAATAAAAAGCTTAACAAATCAAATTGAACCAATCCAAGTTAAAAGTGGAAAATTTGAACATAATTTTTTCAGTTATAATAGACTTGTAGTCTTCTATAGCCTTAAAAAATGCAGCATTATAACATGTACTACTCTATTATAATAAAATAAATGTATACCGGTCATAAGCAGACACCTCCCACAATCGGACAAAAAAGCGCTACGGTGAAGTTTCGCTATATATAACTTGTTTCGTTCTTAATAAAATATTTAAAAAAACTCATGTGTAGAACAAAAGTTAAAATGCAATCACTTAAACATGTGCTCAACAATAAAATATACCGCTTAAATAAATTAATTGTAAAATTAATGAAATTCATTTGTCGATCATAAAAAACACATTGAAAATTAATTTTATTATCATCCAACCTCTCGGTTATTTCATTGCCACATTATTATCTCAATCTATTACTTGCCACCACGTCAGCATCACATTATGTGTACATTTAAGTACATATACAAACACACACACATGCACAGATGCATACATATGTATATGTACCTATATATATATATTATGTGTATTAATGTCGATGATAATAATAATATTTATTTTAATTGTAATGCTAATGAATTAAAATAATAGTTTTTCTGCCTGGACGATTCGCTGCCAGTGAGGCAAACAATCACTCATCCATACTACCCTGCCAACCACATTAAAATAATATGCTAAAATACTCAAAATATATTACGACCAGAATTTATTCCAATATATTTCGCCACCACTGCCACTGCTACTGCCACCGGCAACAATGGCTGGCTATTGTCGCATTTTTTATTAACAGCTGCCTGTTTCTAAAGTGCTTGGCTTGTGCCTTCTTGCTTTACTTCCCTGCCTCTTGTGCAGTGTTTTAAAAATTTGTTTCAACCAACTAATTGAATGGTACGAATTTTTTTCTCTTCATGTGTTGTTTTTCCTTGCCGTTTTGCTGTTGAAAGCTTCACATTACATTATTAGCGTTAAAATAAATATTTTGTATAAACACATGCATATTCACATAACAGAGTTAATAATATTCATGGTGGGAATGTGTCATGTCTGTTGTTCAGCGTTGCCAGAAATCCTCAAAATCAAATTCTATTTTGTATAATAATCATATTCAATTTAAGTTATGCAGTGTTTATAAAAATACAGTACAGGCAGAATTTATCCTATCTTATATATCACGGATGGTATAGGCATTAAGCAATCAGAACTTCTTAATGTTTTTGGTTTGAAAATATATACCTTGTGATGTTCCATGGAGTGGCACACTTTTTATATTTCCAGGGGGGCATTGTAGTGCCTCGGTTTTTTAAGACGTTGTAAGACATGCTTCACACGATCTGACCTCCTCGCTATATATATATATATATATATATATATATATATATCGTCTGCATCGGACCGAAAATGGAACACAACTCTCATGTGTGGATTCCTCAGAGAAAGCTTATAGGGTAGTCAACTCTATTAACTCACTGTAGCATCGACACATCGGAGGTATATTTCGTAGTTTTACCGATACTACAATATAATGTGATATTGGGAAATTTCTGCCCGAAAATATATTGTTTTAGTTAATTATACACACTTCACACAGGGTACATCTTTTCGCTGCGGAGTTGACAGTGAACTGTACCTCGAATTACAGAGAGGATTTGTTCTTTGGCAGAACGCATTGTATGAGGGATAAGCTTCCTGCAAAGGTCTTTCCTGCTACGTTTAGCTTAGTGAAGCTTAAATTGTGCATCTTCCCATAACCGTTTCCAGTTTTGGCATAATACATCGCATATGTAGGGGCCAACCCCTCAGTGCTGGTCCAGGACAAAAAAAGTGGTAATCTTTCAATTATGACATGATTTTCGTCTAAAAGAGTGGCCGTGTATACGAATATAGCAGATGTATTTTTCACAGACTGAAACTGGCGGGTTCAGTCAGTCTAATTTTTTTTACCAGAAAGTTTTCTAATTAATGGATATATTCGCGTTGTGATATTGATAAGCAGCAGAAAGTTTCGTTACGTGGCAACGCTGTTGTTTTTGAATAAATTTTCTCATATTTACTGACAAAATGTACGCAAATAAAAAGTGAAAATATTACTTAAACAGAAAGATATTTAAAATATTATCACGAAAATCTGACCGAAATTCCACAACGTTTCGTTTTTCATATGTAAAATATTCTAGGCGAGAATAGAAAAAGAAAGAAAAGAAAAACAGCAACAACTTTATAAGTCATCTTGTATATTGAAATGATACAAATCGCAAATTTGTATTACTCTAGGGCAACGTAATTCATCGCTGCAAAGATACTTTTAGTGGTTCATAGAGATCCTGCTGTACTTTGCGCAATAAAATTGTATTGCTTTTCCCCAAGAAGGGAATTTGGCTACTGTGAATGTCATATTTTTCCTTAACAATAAATAGCTGGTGAATACAAAAGGGACTAAGAATATTAACAACTTGTGAACTTGACTACAAGTCGGTTTCCCCCTTTTTGAACGGGGAAAGTTTTAATTCAGCTGGTAGAAAGACAGAGAGCGAAATATTTCATCTGTCCTTCACGAAAACAAACATTAAGTAAAAAATAATAATAAATATAAATTTATATTATTTTTTTAATACTGTAGCCAAAATCAAATCAGCATATTATTCGATATTATTATTGGTATTTTTATGAAAAATATTCAATATTCCCTTACACCGTGTATAACTTTAAAAAATCATTTTTACATTTTAAATAATTTTTTCTTTGTGACAGTTTTGTTGACATATTTTATAAATTAATTCATTTCAGTATATTCCCTGCAGAATAATAATATTTTTTATAATAATTCTGACCCCTGAGTTTAATAAACTATACAATAATTACGCTTAAACTGACGGTTGCGCTTAATAAATTATTAAATAATTAAATATTCTAATTTAAAAAGTGGATATTCTTAGAACTGGTGGTGTCATTGTTTTATTGCAGGAGAAGGAAATACAGCAGCAACGGATAACTTGTTGAGCTTTACGATATGTATATAATCCGCTAGAGCCGTTGCTTATATTCTTTGCCTTTATTAATAATGTCTTCCACTTAGTTTGAAGGAGTTTCCCATTGGCTTTTCGTATTCAATGTTTAAAATTTCTTATTTAGTCGATCGAACGATAACTTGCGACATCGGAATAAAATTCTTCTCAAGCTTTTTTGTTTATCCTAGAACCTTAAACCTGAAACAAACCTCAACGATAAAAGTATTTCACAAGTTTTCATAATAATAAATAAAAGTGATAACTTAACGTATGTACCGTTGGTCCCGTGTAGGGCCTCCATATATTTTTATTTTAAAGGGGTTTTCATTAAGCTTTAAATTAAAATAAAGCAACGAGTGCTTAAAATATCATCCATATATTTTATTCGTTTATGTCCGGCCATGCCTTCAAATCTCTCGTGCACAATATTCAAAGTGGCATGAGCTGTGTGGCACTGAACACCATCTTGTTGAAATCAAAACTCGTTGTTGTACAGATTCACACCGAAACAGGCTGGTAATTATGACCTATGGAGCTCGAATTTTGCACTGACAACAACAGGCTTTCGTCATTCTCTAAGAAATGTGAGCCGATAATGCCCATAAACCGAAATTCACTCAAATTCAAAATAAAATTAAAACTGAGTGCTTGACAGAATATGTCAAGAAGCATGTTTTAACGTCAAGCACGAGTACACACGCTTGAAGTCAAGCTTTTTGCAAAAGTGTCCTGGGCTTAAAACTCTTTGAAATCTTGCTTTTATTTATATATAAAATTTCACTTTAGTGATGTGATTCACACAAACAGAGCATTAATGTAATACATCGTAACACAAATATCGATTATAATTACGTTTCGTATTTACTATTATCTTTTCGCCTTCTTCTATAAAGTCACAATTATGTCAGTTGAGGTCTTTTTACATGAGAGCGACCTTACATACATACAAACATATATAAATATATGAGTGTATATATTAAATATCAATAAATATCTCAAGGATACTCTTTAATTGATTGCTGACGAATCGAATATATTGATTAAAAGCAATCATTTTTTATGTGTATGCGTGAATACAAGTATTAAATCATCAAAACTAAATAATGAATAAATTGAATTTCATGAGAGGCTGGTGATGTTTTAGCGCAAGGCTGAATGAAATAATCAGTATTCGGGATGAACATAAGAAAATATGTACAAATATGTTTACGTATACACACACACACGCACATACATACATACATGCATACATACATACATACATTCTTACATGTCTAGTTAAGCAAAAAATAATGTGAAATTTTTTAAACATGAGAAGACCTGTGGCCAGTGAAAGTAAATGTGTTCTTTGGCATTATACCGATTGGCACCAGTTATAAAATTGATTGTAATATTTTCCACAGGAACTATTCTTGTAAGAAGAAATGCAATTTAGTTTATTTTTGTAATAGTATGTTCTGCGAAATGCATTTGCAAGTATAAATAGAAATAAATGAGTCAGGGTTGAAATTTATTTATTCAATTGATTACGAATAGCGAAGAATATATTAAAATCGATATAATATGTCAGTCGTGTCGAGAATATGTAGAGGAGGGGCAAACAGTTGGGAGGACATGTGGAGGAAGATGAAAGATGCACATTAAAATTTGTTTATATGAGTGTTTGCAAAATACGAAATATTAAAAAATAGCGCTTTTTTGGTGTTCCTTTTAAGATACTTTAGAACACTTTTTGTTCTATTGATCCTAAAGGCCATCCCTGTAACTTCCCACTAATTTTAGCCGTAAAGCTACCGTTTGTTGTACTGTCCTATACTTTATACTTCGAACGCAAAAGCTTAAGGAGAGTTTAATATAACGCTTTTAATTTTTAAGCTGCTATAACTTTCGAAGAAATCAAACGATTCTAACGTGATTGTTGAAGTTTTTATGGTCCTCTAAAAGAATCGAAACACTAACTGATCAACTTTACAATTTCGGAGTTTATAAAATCACTTTTTTCGAATTAATCGATTGTGACGCGTTGCAGGCAATTGGACACTTGAAAAAAAGAAATTGTTTCTAAAGTTTAGGGAGATTTTTCGAAATATATCGATCAGAATCGGTTCAAATTCACAGGAAATCTGTGGAACGCCACTAGTTTAACTCCTGTCAAGCTGTTTGAAAGTTAGAAGCGATTCAAATACTTCTACAAATATATACACTCAAATTATACCCTCTCAGGAGTAGTCCTAGACGATTCCTGTGAACTCAGAACGCCGAGAAGGTAAAATCAATACCTTCTCAGCTATTATTTTTAAGTACTCAATTATATTTTAGTGGGAAGTAAAAAATGTGTATATTGCATATCTACATGGAATTTCTTATTAAACCAGATATGTTTCACCAATATTGATGTATGGTAAGATATTTAAAATTGTACCATAAAAATTTATGATGTACTCATTTATAAGATGTTTGCAAACGATAATGGAATTTTTGAAGAATATGGAAATTTTATTTCCAAATATTACATTCTGAATCTGTCTTCATCTCTCCTCTTAACAATATTCCGTTTGTTCTAGTAGGGGCCATCCCCTGACTGTTAATACAAGACAAAATAAAAACAATTCTCTTCGCTTTGTTGATGTGCTCTCGCATCCAGGACGATCATTGTTGCTAATGTTAATTTTATAATTTATTTCAAATATTTTATGAATCAATTGTTGCTGACTAAGTATTCCTGTACGCCTACTTTTCATTGGCTCTTAAAACAAATTATTACCAGACTCTACCCTGATATTGCAAAACTTCTACAAAAACTTTCTCAGGTTATGCACAAACTATCAAATGGAGATTTATTTAAGAAAATCAAAAATAGATGTATTTCGAATAAAAACTTTTTTTGTATTCAACTATAAATGCTCTCTCTTTTCATATTATGGTGACCTATTTAAGCTTTCTCTTCACTTTAGGAAAATGGGCTGTTTTGTGTGAAAAAGGCCTTAGTCAGATCAGTGGAGAATGTTATACCGAAATATTTATATTACTAAAATATTACGAGTAGACGGTTGGGTGGTGTCTGATTTGGAATGAATTTTGAAGTCTTAAATAAAATAATAAAAAATAGTTTTGGCTGTATTTAGTATTTACACCATATTATTGAGTTATTTATTTAAGCCATAGTGGGTCAAGAATCAAGAAAAAAATTCCATAACATTTTGTTCTTCCATGGATTGCTATACATCGAAATTTGATTGTTTTATTTGAAGGCATTTAAATACTTTCATTTCTGCATATTTTAAGATATTATTTGTTATAAATATTTAAGTACATATTTAATTCGCAATCATTTAGCATATATGTATATCCTAATAAGGGCGTGTCCAGATAATCTAAATATTTGCACTTAATACAATAATTGAAATTAATTAATAATATCAAATTACAAAGCCTCGTTATTACATACATATAAGTAGGTCATTCAAGGATTTTATTACACCAATTAAGAAACTCAGTTACAAATAATATCATGGGGTTAATTTGAAACATAAACATTTATAAACGGCTAAATACTATAGCACAGCGCAGCATAGCCCAGCACAGCAAAGCACTAGTAAATAAAAAATTCACTTATTTACTCCCTCATGTCTGTTCCTGTTTTTGTCTACATTTCATTATATTCTGGTTGCCTGTTAAAGTATCTCAATTTGTGGGCTTTTAACATAATGAATTTACGTACACATCCACATAACAATTTTATGTTTGTTTTATTTTACGAATAAAGTTAAAATGAGTATCTTTCTATCCGCATACAATTTGTGCCGATTTGTTCGTATGTGTTTACATATAAGGGATGTGTGTGTTTTTATGTATGTAGTATGCACGTTCAAGTAGAATCTACTGTTTGACCATACGGTTGGTTGTAGTTATAGGTCTGATGTTGTATCATGTTAATACTTTACAATTAGTGTGAGTTTATTATATGATGCCAGCCATATCCATCCATATCTGTACATTTTTAACAAAGTTTCTGTTGTTAAATCCTTGTGTTCATTATATGAGCGAGCATTGATATCATTGTTCTTCGGTCTATGGGCGGATATATTTAGTGTGTATTAAATTTTTGGCATTAGCTGACAGCTATTGGAATTGCTGCTTTTTCTTTTTCATTCTATTTTATAACAATAAAAATTGAACTTTCTCACGAAATTTGGATTTTATTTTTCATTTTGCGGGAAGTTTCGAAATATGTATAGGCATATACATGTCAGAAATTTTGAATAATTTTTGCAACGTTGTATAAGTATGTTTTTGGCATATATTGGCCTGATGTATTCAGTGCAACGCCTTTAATTACCCTACACTTAACAAAGTTTTCCGACTAGTTGTTTACTGATATTAATATTTTAAATTTCTTTATTTTCTTATATATTAGAAAGAAAAGTGCACGTAAAATTGTCTTAAGGTACGATCACACTTGTTAAATATTTGCCCATAATAGCATAACCGTTAATATACAAACATACATCCATAACTATTCACATGTACAAGAAATAAAATGTTTTCTTCAAATACCTATAATCCAAAAAGTAAATAAATAAATGTTTAATCATCCCAGTCTTTTACAACTCTGCTTTAAAGATTACTTATTGCAAATTGTGCTGATGCCAGCATTATAATGGTAGTTTAGCTGGATATTTTTCACTTTGTGTTTCTTTTATTTGAGGAGGATGTGGTGGTAAGATGGCAGACTTTTGTTTACATTTGCCTGTTGGAAGCTACTGAGTAGGATGAGTTTAGTTTTCAGTTTTTGGATTTCGCCACAGCAGGGAGTGATGATATTCTTTTATATATTGTACTTTGCATTTTTTTTTAATATTTTGCCGTTTAATAAATACACAGTATTTTGTGGTAATCAGTTTTGTTCTCTCTATATCCCTTTTCCGTTTTTTTTTTTTTTTTTTTTTGTAATACTTATTGTATATAATCGTTGTACATACGACTCATTTCGTTGTACGTACGACTATTTGTGGCGTTAAATCTTGTCGATATTGGCAGTTTACTTGTGGTTTATTAAGAGATGATAAAGGAGTGAATTGCGATTTGAAAGCAAATTAAAATACCTCGGTTTTGGGTCACTTGTTTGAGATAATCAGATCGTTTGAAAGAAGATTTTCTGAAATCTTGCTCGTTTTATATTCTGCTACATCGTTGATCTCTGGTATTGCCACTTTGATCAGTTATAATATCTTTTTTAATCTATTTCTACAATGTATAGCCAACAGGTTGTAATAAGAGTTGGCTCTCCACTGGGCAACCGACGAAAATGACCCACACGGGTTTCAATGAGAATTTCCTTAAAAATAAGCCAAGAGATTTTATTCTTACAAACAAAAATATAATTTTTACGTGTTATCTACGAAAAAAAAAATACATAAGATTTATATGAAAGAATAAAATAAATAGAAATTTTTCCATAAAGAAATATTGTATTGTATCGGTATTGTATCGGCACATTTACAAATTTTAAAATCGTAATTTAAAATATTTATTTCTGTTTTATAACATGTTAATAAAAAAAATGTTCATATAAAACTTAAGTTTCGTATCCCTCTAATGATTAACATTTTCTTACATATATATATATATATATATATATATATATATATATATGTATATATATATATATATATATATATATATATATATATATATATTTATAAGATTGTAAATATGTATGTATGTATGTAATTGAAGAATGTGTTAGATAAATTGGACAATAAGCATCGCAACCTCTTCTTCATTGCTTAATTTTAATTCTTTTACACCTCTGACCGCGCTCTATGAGATTTTTAATGTATTTGTATAGGTTGGCTCTAGCACATGTATTTTTACAAAATTGTTAAGTGTTATACCCAGCGGACGTATAAATAAGGCGGCTAAACAGTGACAGAAAAATTTCCGACAAACCATCAGAAAATAGTATATCGAATGTTTGAATGTGTATCTGCGACTATAAATTAATTGTAAATAATTATTTATTAGAAAACTCAAATAAGTTAAAAAAACTTTACTACTCTCTCTGACTGTGTAAGGCCTTGGCATTCCAAATCGGATGATGTTGATTGCACTTAGTGATCAATGAATGCATGATCTCGGCCAAGCATTTGCCGAGAAAACTAGATGTTGTATTTTGCTACCCAGCATGTTGGTTAGGAATTGTTTACTGGGAATGTACAACGCTTCTTTATTGTTGTAATTTTTTTTTTCTTGCTAACAAAAGTTTTAACCACCGTCGTTGTTGTAGTGCTAAGCGCCCACTTTGTACTTAATTCTGTCGTATTTATTATTTTTACCCGATTTTGCCGCTGCCTTTGTTGCTGTTGTTATTGCTCGCTGTTGCTTTTAAAATTTATGCAGTGTGAAGTGTTGTAAATCACTTTTTCCACTACTTTTCAACATTTATATTATAAACGCTTTTTTCATAATATTTTGTACCCAATAAATGATAAAGCAAATGGAACGAAACAACGAACGACGAAATAAACGTCTGAACAAGCAACAACAACAGCAACCGCAACACATCGACTCAAACAGTCATATCAAATAAACGTCAAAAGAACGGAGCGTCACATAGAAATATAGTATCATGGCTGTCGCTCCCCTTCTACACGGTCAACACTTTATCCGTCTTGTATTTGTGTGTGCATGTAATTGTTGTTAAAGGTGGTTGGTCGGTCGATAGGAGAAAGCGGTGTACTACAGGGCAAATAATCTTGTTCTGCCATGCTTTTTATCAAACACAATTTTACTGTTAATTTAAAAGTGCGCTCGCTCAATTAATTTAAATTAATTTATTCATAATTTGTTTTCTCCCCTGTATTATTTTTATATCTGCGTTATTTTGTGTAAATGTCTTTGCGTTTGTTTAGCATCCTATAGGCATGCCGTTTTTGTGTACATTGTACACTGTACAACACAGAACAAAAAAGAAGATTTTTTATCCACGAACTGCTTAAAATATTTTTGAATTATTTGTTGGTGTAAAATTAAATTGCTTTTCAGTGGAGTGTATTTTTGGGTGTTTGCATCTCTAGGTTTTTATTAATTTTATTTATTTAATTATTATATATGGCCATTTAGTGTCACAAATAATTTTAACGGTTTTTGTTTATTATTATGTTTCGTTGTGGTGTCTGCCTGTTTAGGCTCTTCTTTCTTTGCTTTATCTATTGATTTATTAAGTAATTTGTAGTGTCTTTTGAAGCCATTATGAGTTGTGTACATTAAATATCTTCTTTTATAATAATTGGTTTGGAAAGTGTGAACAATTTTTGAATGTAGCTGTACTAACGTGAATATTGTGTAGGCACAGAAAGGGCAAAGATGTAGTCGCAAGCAGTTGTTAAAAAATAAATTTAAAAAAATGATGGCAATGTTGCGTATGAGCATTCTCAAATAAGATATTTATGCATCTGTTAGTTGTTTATTAAATGTCCACAAGTACAAATCAGATAAAAGAATCGTAAATTTGGCGTTAATTCGATTCTGGATACTGAATAAGAACTTTGTATTGAAACTGGGTATTTGTAGAAAAATTTCGTCAAATGAAACATACAGAAGACCAAAAGTATATTTGACAGGGTATTTTTTTTAACTTTTGGATTTGATAAAAATAAAAAGACATAAAATAAGAAAAATATATGCCATTTTTATTTCCATCGGTGACCGTGACTACGCCTCAAATGATTCACACACTGTGTCCAATTTCGGCATACTCTCTCCAACATATCGACTGGTGTAATAAACTACGTAGCCCCATAAGATATAGTCTAAAGATTAAATCGCACGTTATAGGCGGATAATTGAGCGGCCCCAAAACGTGAAATAAATTATTTGTAGTACTCGGCTCTAAATTTGGCCTTTGATTTGTGTGCTGTGTGAAATATTGACACCGTCTTGTTGAAACCACTTGTCATATCAGCTCTTCTATATGTAGTAAAAAAATGCAATCATCGCATCGTAGTGCTCATAATTTACAACAGCGTTAGTTCCTTGATCGTCCATCATGCCAGCTGCCTGCCCACATACATATACGACAATTATTCTTCTTCAGGTATCTACTCAAGCAGAAATGAGCTTCTTCCAACTTTGCCAGCGTGAATTTTGATAATAAAATTCGATAATATCCAAGCGTTCTTCGTTTGTAAGTCGATTCATGGTTAAATTATAGAATAAACTGAACATGTTTAACGGCAACAACTGAACTGTCAAAAAGAAAGTTTTCCAAAACCCGCTCTTTATTTATGATCGAAATCCATAATAACTCCCGTAGTAACTTTTATTTGTTGTTGCTTTTGTATAATACTTGGATTTTAAAATTATTCTTCTTTAATTTTTTGTTTGCTTTTTGAGCCAAAAAGCTGGCATTACTGGTTTAGGGCGGCTGTTTTAAATTAAAATAAAGTGAACTCACTTGAAAATCCTTAGAATAAATCAATTGTGTTGTTTTGTAAAAAATCGCTTACGGTATTTTATTTTATTGATCTATCACTCAGTTAAAAATTGTCTGACATGATATTTATGCATCTTGTACGCTTTTCTTGGCCAATATGTTTTGCTTTTATGATTTCATTATGTTGTTGATTTGTTTTTTATTGTTATTCATTTGCTTCTTTTTTATTAAATTTTTATTTAATACCATTAAGAATTGGTTACACTTGGGCACTTAAATGTCTTTTATTTTGTTTGACAAATGTGTATTTTCAATATCTACTACATCGTAATAAAACAGTTTCACAACATGCTGCCGCACTTTGAGTTCATATGAATGGATGTACGTACACTCTGGGTTGCATGAGTAGAGTCACGTTACATATTGTTATATAAGAATATGTTCTTAAGATTGATTAAATAAAAAAAGAACTTAAAACTGATGAATTAGTGTTTCAAAAGTCATTTTTGTTTATGAAATTCTAATCAATCAAATAATTTTAATTAATTTATTAGGTTGTAATATAGTCTTTTAAGTTTTTATAGTACCTTTTGGATTTTTTAATTCTAAATCAAGTCTTGCTTAAAGTATCTCGGACTATTATTTCAGATTTATCGCTGCGATTGCGATTCAAAATAGCTCCTCTTTCTTCATGACAACAATAATTGTTGACACCTTTTTTTAATATATTTTATTTTTATAAATTTTTTGTTTACTTGGAATTTCCCATGCCATATGGCCATATACTACATTACAGATATTAATAAACTGTATTTTATTCAGAGAAGAAAATTGCAGTTACTTTCAGTTGCTTGGAGATTGCAATGACTCCTTTTAATGGCGAAATATTTGCTAAATTTTTTAATGAAGTAGCAAAATTGTATCTTTTCGGTTGGAGTTGATCGGTCTAGAATAATTTCTTTGCAGTTATTGCCCTTTTAATTGGACTTTAATATAGCCAGGCGACAAATCAGTAAATTAAGTAGTTGTATTATGCCATCGTAAGTGTTTGTATAGGGTTTTTCATTGAGCGCTTTCTGTCTTTAAGTATAAATAAAATTAAGTTTCATATATGAATTAGTCATAACTTAGGCTGAATTGCGACTTAAGAAAAATGCCACAAGAAAAAATTAACTGGGTCACAACGCACGATCACGGCAGCCGGTTCACGTCAGCTAGATGTGAGATGACCATGCCCTTAAAAATCCCTCGTGCCGAATTTTCAATGTGTCAAGTAGCGCTGTCCTTTTGGACCCACATATGGGTAGTGTCGAAATTATCTACCCTGGTAATCATCGATCTATAGAGCTTGCCGTTGATAGTGATCACCGTTCTCAAATAAATATAAATCGAAAAGACCGCCAGACGTGAATCCTCAACAAATAGCGATTTTTTCCGAATGCATTGGACGCTCTTGGAACTCTTCCTGATTGGTATCGTTCCAAAATCGATAATTTTGTTTGATCACGATGAAACAATTTTATTATTTGCACGTGCTGTTGAATACATCCGCCCATGAGGATTTGGTTAATAAGACTAAATAAATGAACACTAATTTTAGTTAAATGGAGCTTCAACAAGATGGCCGTGAGTAACTGTATAAGTTTGGATGTCCCTGTTGGAAGACACTTTACATAAATAGATATAGATGAATATGGTTCTTGAACATATGTACTGAAATATTATATATATGTGCGTTGACAGATACATACGAGCATATATGTATGTGTGCATATGGTGAATTAAAAGGGATGGACAACAAAATAAAAGCAAAGTTGGCAATAATCCAATACGTGTTCAAAGAAAATGCTTTTTAGGTAGTAAATCATGTTTCTCTTAGTTACATATGTATATGTATATAGGTATATAAATAATGGGTGATTTCTTAAGAGCTCTCGGACTTGATTAAAAAAGGCCACACTTAGAAAAATGTGTGAAGTCTTTATTCGAGTGGATATAACGATCTATATAATTCCAAGTTTAAGAATTGTTCAGCGCAGTCGCCTCCCAATCGAGCTTTGTTTCTAGTGCTGTGAGGCATGCGGCGATATCTTGTTGAAACTATATGACCCGGATAAAGATGTATAAATTTATCATAAAATCGACATATTGTTAAATATTGTAAATGATTATTAATGTAATTTTTGAAAATCATTTGTAAATTCTCAAATCGTTTGTAAGTGTTTGCATGAGATGAGAGTTGTGAAGCATTTTAAAACTACGGTTGAAGCAAAAGCACGAAGGAAATGCATATAGACATTCCTTAACCACGTAACAAATAAATTTCATTCTTACGTCGAGTTAATTATGTTGTACAGACAAATGTGGCGACTACCTGTAAATAGTCTTATTTAGTACGGCTTGTACGACTTATTATTAGGTAGAGGTTTGCCCATTTTCATATACATTTACGAGTGTTTATATTTTGTATTGTAAAGAAAAAAGAAAAATAGAATTAAATCTCTTAATCGGATTTGTAATGTTAATGTGTATTTAAGCCCAAAAAGGTATTAAAATTTTTAAATGTGGCTTATGTGTTTTGTTTTCTCTTTTAGTTACAAATTCTTTTACACTTCAAATGTCATAAACGACATACTTAATCAGTTATTTCTTTGTGCATGCAAAAGTATAATCAATTGATTTTAAATTTGCAGGTGCAGATTAATTGGGAAATCTCTAGTCTCTTTCGATGGCATTAATATTTACAAAATTTTGTGTTTGAGTAGGAAAATAAATGTTTGTCTTTACAATTTACACTGGGGTTTTCTAAATAATTATTATTCATACGCAACGATTGCAACAATAATTCCTCGAGGATTGTGTGCACAAGTCAAGGGAAAAATAAATTGTATTCAGATATCGTCTCAAGTTAAATTCAAATAAATCTTAAATTGACAGACATTTAGAGAAAATATGTATGGCTTTTTGAGCAACACAGTTTACTCGACTGCAGAGATGGAATGTATGATATTAAAATGATTATAAAAAGTAAAAGTACTTCAACATGGACAATTAAAATAAAATTTAATAAAACATAAAAACTTCCCAATTAAATCTTACTTTCTATGACATGCCGTGTGCATGCCTACATTTTAATCTATTAAAACCACTGCGCTAATGTCAGCTAATCGAACCGCATCGATTGCACTTCAGGATATTGAATTCATTAATGGCAAAGCATTGATAGAGATCAGGGTGTTCAAGTGGTTAACCGCTAATCGATTAATTACTAACCTGGTCGATAAACACTATTTAGTATATGTTGAAGAACTGGAATATATTTTTGTTTCTCTGTTTACTATTTGTTTCGTCTTATATAGAAAAGGCATATCTAATATACCGGTAAATGTCATATGGAACCTACCATTAATGTAACGAAAACTTAAATGGATATATATTGATTTTGACAAAATCCTCACTGAATGAACTACAACACGTCTTAATAGTTAAATTAAATTATAACGGCGCCGTACCTGCAATTGATGTTGTCTTAAAATCTTCTCTGGAAGTTGGTACTTTCCGTTTCAAATTTTTATACTTCAGTGGCTTAAGAGAATGGACAATTAATTTTATTTTTAAAATATGTATAGCATTTCCGGTTTAGTTACTAGTTGTTTTTAAGACGCTGTTGCCTTTAAAAACAGTGTTATTGTTTTATAAACATCGAGGTATGCAATCAACTGCTTGCAGAAATATGTATAACTGAAATAAATTTCTTAGGTTAAACCTGCACAAAATGATTTTAAATTCCCGAAAGATGATCTTAAAAACATACGACAGCCCTTAACAACACAATTCTCATCAAGTCTCTGTTACTAATATCGAGGCGGGTGAAATAGAAACGATAAAAATAGTAGCTGCGCAGACAAGGACAATGGCTGTATTATGTCGTCTTAGTAAGAAACAGACAGAATCAGACTCCATATCCTATTAGAATATATTTCAAGCTTTAATTGATTTATTAAAACAAAAAGTAAATATGCTGTTCATTTTCAGTTTATTTATTATTAACTAGGCAGTATTAATTATTCAATATTGATTTATACGATTTAACAAATCACTACCCATTTCTACTAAGTGTTTCTGTCAGTTATTGTTTGTATATTGATTTATTTTGAAACCCTTTTATATGTGCACAACGGCGGCAGCCCATTTCTTTATACAGTCAGTTCCACCTTTGGGTTATAACTTTTTTGTTTTTGTTTTTCTTTTTGACTTAATATTTAATCATGTTTACTTGTCAATTGCAGCTATCGAAAGCTCTAAAAAGAAATACAATTACACAAAGACTGAAGCACACAATACACACACACACACACACAACACATTTACCGCAACTGCCACCCGCTTTGCAATATTCCCAACCAACCACTTAATAAAATGCAATTGTGCATGTACAACTATTGAACTTTTGAACCAGACAAGAAAGGGTGCCATTTTAAAGTGAAGCAAATAATTCATACTTTTCACTAACTGAATGAATTTTTTCATACATACACGCACACAGAGACACATGCATACATTCATATGTTATGTGTGTGTGTGTGTGTGGAGATCAGAGTATGCGTAGCAGTAGAATATTAACATAATTTAAAAAGTTTTCTTGAATTATTATAATTTTACGTTTTTGAAACATTTAACATTTTATGTTTACTCATCGCCGTTTGTTTAACCTGGCTGCTCCATTTGTAAAATTATGGGTGGTATAGATTGTAAACAATCGGTGGGTTTTGATGTTCGTTGCAATACAGTGCGGTGTAATGTAAAATGGGAGTGCGGATCACTTTTTGCAAACTGAGAAATAAGTACTGAAATGCAAAATACTGTCACAGGGAGAGAGCATCCCGAAAAATGCATTGTTTGGCGTGGATTGTTTTCAGGTGGCATCATTGGTTCGTCATTCTTCGTAGCCGAAGGAGCGAGCGCTGCTATGAACTCATCTTCAAACATTGAATTAGAAGGACCGTTCTATCGACTCAAATAAAGATTTCATAAAGTTTTCAAAATATTAAATATTTTTTAATCAAATTCGAAAGATCTCAAAAAACTTTTCTTACTTTGACATCAGCTTGACAAGAGAGTTTATAAACTATTTGATTTTTAAATTATTTGGTGAACTAAAACTCATCTGGCTGGCCCCTGTTAAAAAACTAGACGTTCCACTTTTTCATAACTTGTGCTTTGTTCTCGCCAAAAACTACCAATTGAAACTACTACAAAAAAAAAAAAATATTATAAATCAGTTTCATTTACTATTCTTTGCAATAATTGAACTGATTACTAAATGCAATGTTGTTGTTGTTTTAATTTTACTTACAGAAACTATTTCACTGTCGATTGATTATAATTTCATTACAACGGGGGCAATAAAAAGGCTTAACACTGGACCGTAAACGTGTTGTGGAAGGGTAATGGCGGCCTCCACTCAAGGAGAAATTCGAGTGGGTCCCGGCCACCAGGTAAACGATGTCTATGTACGTACATAACTCACAAATTTCACGGTAACAATTCTACTTGTAACTTTTTTTGTTTATCCAACTCTTTTTTGTATGTTTTTTTTTTTATTTGGTTGTAAAATTCAAACTGAAAATTCAAAATTTTGTCTACTCTCAAATATTTATTCACATTTATTAACGAAATTATTATTAACACAATATTTACATGCTTGTGTGTATGGATGTGAGTATATGAGAAATAGTTATGCAATTCAAAATTTTTATAAGAATTGCATATTGTTGTTGATAATTCATATATAATCTCTGAAAAATCAAATTACCAAAATTATCCGATTAATAACCGTTCAAAGTATAACATTGATTAATTGGCCGAACTTAGGGTTTGCTTCTGTTTACTGATCTATTAATTAAGATTCAGAGATTTTACTTTAATAGGTTATTAATCGGCATATGGGATAGTTCGACGTGGTAGGGATGATTTAAAAACAGTAAATTCGTTTTAATTTCTCGAAATCTAATTAACCCCAATTGAACGTCCAAAATTTAAACGCTTTCCAGGTTCTAAAATTGATATCTATTTTAAAAAATAGATGAAATAGTAGAAAATATAATTAATAATCCTTTGACGACGAACGTTGCACATGTGTGCCATTTGCCTTCTTCGTTCTACTGCCATATTTTTCAGAATTATTATAAAAAAATTTTACAAAGGATTTGTTTAAACTGTTCTTAAGGATATTTTAAATTCAAGCATTAAAAAAATTAGAAAAGCTTTTTTTTGCTTTTATTTTAAGGTACGGTCACTTTTGGGCAAATATTTGCCAAAAGAAAAAACATGTAACCACTAAATAAAAATATTTTGATACAGACAAAAGTTTATTGGGTCAAATAGTTTTCAATAATATTGGATTCTACGCCACTGATTATTATCTATAAATGAAATTATTTTATTTAAGAAACACAAATCTAAATCACAATTTTATTCTTTACTGATTAGTGGTTACGCTTGTTTGGGCACATATTTGCCAAGTGTGACCCTAGCCCTAAGGCTACACTAAAAGCTATTTTCTAATTTTTATTTATTAAAAATCTTGATGTTTATTATTTCACTTAGAAAACAAGTAATTTTTAAATTGAAAAATATATAAAGAAAATTTTATTTCACGTGTCAAATAAGCGTTTTTGCACGAGATATGGTGATCAAATTGATCTCACAGCGGTAAATATTCATATTAGCAAAATGAAAACTAAAATAATTATTTTTATTATCTGGTTAATAATTAAGAAATCAAGAAATGACTTATTTTTTGAGGAATAAATAAAACTGGGAAACACACATCCCACAAATCTTTTAGTTTGATTTTTTAAATTTATAATTGGAAAATAAACTTTATATAAGGTCTCTGGAAATAATATTGAGATTTGATAGCTCGTTAGTAAGAAATTTAGCGTTTTCGATCAAATATCCTGAATAGCATTTCGAAAATTGTCAGCGGAAAATTCTTCGCCCTCAAAACGTTAATAGAAACTACTTATTCATAACTACCAGATGTATTTACACATCTACGTTCTTATGTACGTATTTTCGTATCAGTAACTTGAAAGTCGTGTATATTGATTGTCAAACACAACTGCAATCAATACACTGTTTAGAATGTACAATAACGAAATAGTACAATAGCAACTGATAATGAAGATATTTTATTTATTTTAATTAATTGTACTAATTGTTTTAATGTTTACCTGATTTCTGATGTTTGTATATTTACACACTACATACTCGTAAGAGTGCATATAATTTGTCTATACATACACACATGCATACATTCATACAAATATTTGTATGTTTGTCTGTAGTGTTATTGTTTGTAATATAACAACAACAGATCAATAAATATGCAATTAACCCAACCTTCGCTTTACTTGAAAACCATAATCCTCCCCACATGCATACATACATACAATGTTGTTGTATGTGTGTAGCAGTTGCAAGTACACAACTACCCAAATATACATACATATACATACATATTTAATTGGCTGTTTAATTTCCAATTGGCTTAATAAATAATAATTATTGTAATAGAAATGCAATATCAACAAACATTTATTAAAGTTTGAAAAGTTCATAGACACAGAAAAAGAAAAAAGATTTTTTTTTTTATGAATTTGCTTTGTAACATTCCCCCCTTCAAAAAGAGTAGAATTAATAAAATAAATCTGTTCATTCACACAAGCACACGTCAGCGTTAAATGCAAAGTTATAAAATATCAAAGTGTGTTTAGTGTATAATTTAGTGCGTAATTAATTAAATTATAATTTTGAGATTTGAGATTAAGGAGATATCAGTAGTAAGTCAGTGGGTTGTTGGAACGTTATTAGTGTTAACACTCGCAACCGTCTCGTACAAAGTTGATGGACAACTTGAAAATTGCAAAGACTCGTTTAATTCAACATATTTGAGTTAAAAATATCATCGACATTTTATGAAAAATTACGAAAATGCTTTAATAAGAAGCAGCGAAATTTTGTAAGAAAAAAGTCGCAGCTTCGCAAACCACAATCTCATAAAATAAAAATAGCAAGTGTACGCAAAAATTAATAACCGATATTTTTTTTAAATATTCTTCATTCTAAGAGAAATATACTTCAAACTTTCTACTACACTTTTTGTTAATTATTTGCTAAACTATTCCACAGTTGAATCTGATAACACTTCTAATATAAACATATACTATTGTGAAATAGAATACGAGAATTATGTCGAACCGAAAAAAGTTACTTGATTGCAATAAAAAGAGACAATGACATTAAATCATTAATTTAGCTAAGATTAATTGGTTTAAAAACGTCATGTCGTCAACACCGTGTAACCACAGTATACAAATTGGACTACATTCGACTGATCATAAGTTTTTGTATAAAATAAGCGAATGAACGAGCTTGACCTACGACTTACTACAATAATTTTTCTACCATTTTCGATGAAAGCTGAGTTTTATGGAAAAAAAAAGAAAAGAAAAACTATTTAAACTTGTCATAAAACGTGGCGTCCATTTGGTACAGAAATTTAATAATTTTTATGTATGCAAACGGAATTTTGAAGTTTTTTTTTTAAATGATCATTTTATATCTTGACTATCTATAGTCAAATTGATTTAAAAAAATTTTATCAAATAGTTGGAAAATTCATCGAATGATGGTAAAAATAATAAATATTTGAACGTGATCCTTCTTTCCATTTTAAAAGAAATGTCAAACTTCAATAAATGTTATTATAATTTGTTATTTCAAACCCTACATCCTACTATTCCTTTTTTTAGTAAATCCTTTCCTTATGGTCCCCTCATTACCACATTTCATCTCATTTCGAAATCGTATTCGTACATCCTCATTTGCATTAATTTTAAGCAATACTTAAATAGATACTAAATATTAATAAGTTTATTATTTAAATTGTTTGAATTGTATTTATTATGACTATATTTATGTATCTTTTTAATTAACACATAAATATGAAATTAATAACACATGAAACAATTCTTTTCTGAAATACAATCAGTTTAAATCAGTAGTAGATACTATATAAACAAAATTGTCATATAATTCAATTAACAAAATAAAATTGTTTATTCGATTTTTTCATTCCCTGCACAAAAAAAAAAAATATATCAATTATTTTTGATTTTTCCACTAATTAACTTTTTTTATACCTTCCATATTTATATCAATCCTTTCAACCAACCAACCTCTCACCTCAACTACAAATCAATCAACCAAACAACACATCAACACCAATACTACTACTATTACCATTGTTATCAACCAACCGACAAACCAACCAATCCACATACCTACTATGCTCTTCTTATATAACTATACTACTACCACTACTGCTATTGTACTACTACTACTACTACTACTACTACTACTACTACTCCATATGCACTCACTCATGTACACCAAAAAACACAAAAGGCAAAACTGCCCGATTATAATCCAATTTCAAGCTTCCCCGTTGACAAGGAAAACGACGAACGTGAATTAGAAATACCAAGATGGAGTCCAGGTGCTATGGCAGATGGCGATCTTTTAATGTTCTTGCGTGCAGCTCGTTCAATGGCTGCATTTCAAGGTAAATATCCACCGGAAGAAATACTAAAAAGTAATGACACACAAAAATTCTATTCATAAATAGAATTTGTTTTTTATTAAAAAATGTTTCTTTTTCTTCTTTCTTTTGGCATTGCAGGAATGTGTGATGGTGGTCTAGAAGAAGGTATTGTGGCAGCAACACGTGATGACACAACTATTAACGCACATGACGTTGTAAGTACACACATACTACATACATTCATACATACGTCATACATATATATTTATATAATATGTCCATGAGTCGTCTCAATGCACCAATTTATCATTTACATTCCCAAAGTAAAAAAAAAAATTAATATTTTTTAAGTCAGATTTTGAAGCTTACCAAATATCAATGCAAAAAGAAAAGGCATGTTCAAATATTTTCAGCAGACATAAAATAAAAATAATAGTTCCTATAAGAAAATTTCTTCGCCATATTCACCCTTATTCTTCTAGTCGAGGCAGCAAGATGATGCTCTGCATTCTCTACTTGAATATGTCGTTATGAGAAATTATCAACGACTGTCAACGTGTGTTGTTCATTCTGCAGGAAAATTTTACGATGATATTGTGTTGAAACGACTCTAAATTTTTCATTGCCATTTTTGATAACGACTGGAGTTGACTTGCAGCTGGTGTTGTCAACTTTTTATAATACTTTATTTTAAGTTCTTCCGCCACATTTGATAAAATAAATCCCCTACAATTATACCCAAGTAATCAACTGCCAAATTATGGCAGTTAATTAATTAAACAAAAACAAATTATATTAACTGTATAGCGAGAAAATAACATCAGGAAGCTATAGTATGTTGCATTAACATGATATTAATATTTAAGTTAAAACCAGGGAATTTTTTTAATTCCATAAAACTTAAAAAATAAATTCATAACTTCTCTTGTCATATTGACACAACTTTAAACATAAAAAATTTATGGCCAAATGAAACAATAGTGTTTTCAATGCAAAAACTTGACATTAAAAACTATTGCACTAAAAAGTATCTACATTTTGATTACAAAAGAAATCTGTCCTTCTTTCCCTACGCTAACATATTTTCGTGAAAATGTGTTGTTGTAGAGATTTCTACTGCTGCAACACTGTTTTAAGCAAACACTTATATAATTATAAAATATAAAGAACAGTAAATTGAGATAAATCAGCGAAAAAGTTGCGCAAAAGAATAATTATCTGGCAGCGGGACTGTCCGAAGTTAATTTTACAAGCATTTTAAATAAATAACATGATTTCTCTTATTTTTTTGAATAACAAAGCAAGTATTTATGTGTCAAATAGTAAATTTCATAAGAGTTCAATTTGGATTTTATTTTTTGCTTTGTATTTATACTTTCATTGTTATCCAGAGGATTTCTGGTTGTATTAAAGTCTAAAATACTCTAGATCATTTTTGAATTCTCAGATGGTTTATGAAAGCCTTTGCAGAAGATGAGAGGTTTGAAAATTTTTAAAGTCTAGTGACAAATACTGTTATCAAAAAAGCTCGTTATGTCAGAAGACATCGCTATGCTAAGATCCATATCACGTCTTCCACAAAAAAAAAATTTCAAATGCATGTCGATAAGTGTTCCACCACTAGTTTTCAAATATTTTCCTTTTAATAAAGATAAATCAATACGGTAAATAAAATAAAAAATTCTGTATATAACAAGGCAACTAAAATAAAATAACTCCAATTACTGTTGTAGCTAAAATATTAAAATAATAATACAATAATGGATAAACAAAAGTTTTTGCAATAAATTTCGATATAAATTGAAATAAATTTTTATATCATTTTACAGTTACATGATAACGGTTACGATCCAGGTAAAGCACTTCAAGCACTTGTAAAAGCACCTCTAACTAAAAGTATTGAAAAGAAGTGGTGCGAGGACGAAATAAAAAAATTTATAAAAGGTTTAAGACAATTTGGTAAAAACTTTTTTAGAATCCAAAAGGATTTATTACCACACAAAGAGACACCCGAACTAGTTGAATTCTACTACTTGTGGAAAAAGACTCCGAGCGCTAATAGCAATCGCCCGCATCGTCGACGACGCCAAAGTGCATTGCGTCGCAATCGTGTTACACGGGCAAGTAATACACCTCCCAAAAAGGAGGATACACCAGAATCACAATCTGCTGCATCAGCCGCAACAACGACGGCGACGACGACGGCGTCGACGGCGGGTGCAGACAAAGGTCGCGCTTCGCCAGTTGTCAATAAGGAGGAGACTAGTTCTCTGACTGAAGACGACGTAAGCGAGTGCGACAGCGATTCAAGTTTAACCCATAAAAGGGATGAATCACCGTCTAGAATGAGGACGAGAAATAAACAACAAAATACAACCGGCACAACGGGTAAGTGCGATCAGACTCAGGTGACGCAGCCACAGCCTACGGCTAATGGCAAGCGTCCGAAGCGTGGTGCCGACACACCTGACAATATTACTGGTTCTGCCACATCGACCACTACTGCGGCTGAAAGTCCCAAAACGCCCACTAAGCCCGTGGCTGAAAGTGCGCCGAACAAACGTAAGCCAGGTCGTCTGGAAACACCAAGTAAAAAGAAACGTTGCGACACTGAGGGCTCTGTTGGTTCTGCTTTGAGTGCTACAGATACACCGGACGAGAGTGATAATAATGTGGGTGCAGCTATTTCAACAGGATCTAAAGATAAACGTAAGCGGCCGGAAAGTCCGGTCGAAAGCACAAACTCCGATAGTCGTTCAGATTCTGCCATGGATGATGGCGAATCGAATACTGATTCTGGCGAGCAACAGTCCAAAGACAGCAAAGAAAGTTCGTCTAGCAAAGAAGAGAACAGCAGTAGCGGCAATAGCGAAATCGAATCATCCACCAAAAGTGATAAGAATCTTATACCGAAAACCGAATCAAAAGTCTCTGAACTCGATATTAAGGATAAAATCAAAAATGTTGACGAGGAAACGAATATACAGGCTCCTACTATGATTACCGACACGTGTCTCAAAGACAAAGAACCCAAAGAAGATCCCTTAGCCATTACTATCACAAAACCAACGCCAGTTAACGCTCCACTCCCTCCGCTAAAGGTTCCGACAGTGGAAGCGTTAAACGCGTCAGTTGATCGCAAAGACATGGGTAAAACAGAAATGATGGACACCAGTGACATGTCAAAAGACATGTTGAAAAAATTGGCTAACATGAAACAAGAAATTTCCACGCCACCACAAATACCAGTTCAACCGTCGCTACCACCACCGCAGCAGCAGAGCATAATGCCGGAGGTTGTCTACTTTAAGAAAGAACCCAAGGACATCGATGCCGCCTGTAATCAAAATAGTAACGAACCTCAAGATCTCAAAGTTAAAATTGAGGTTAAGAGTGAAGACATCAAGCCACCAATTATGGGGTTACTACCGGCGATAGCACCACCCGGCGGCCCTGCGCCGATGTCATTGACAACAAAGAGAGATGGCCAAGAGGCATCATCTGCACTTTCTTTAAACCAACATCAGCAACCGCCCCCCCATCTGCAACATCCTCACGTAACTGGACCTCCGCCAGGTTATATTGTCGAAGGTGGCCAATTAAAATTTGCTCCATCTTCACAACAACAACAACATCAGCAGCAGCAACAACAAGGTCCACCTACTTCTATGTCTAATGATATATCGATGCCTCCAGGTAGCTGCCCACCCACAGGACCACCGCAACAACAATCTAAATATGGAAATGAAATGGACCATAAGTTCCCCGACGGAATTAAATATGAACCTGGAAAATTCGTTCCTCAAGATCTTAAGTATGCACCTGGACAATTAGATTCTCTTAAGTATAGCCATGAAATGCAAGCGGCTGCAGCTGCGGCAGCAGCAGGAAAATTTGATATGAAATTCATGATAGAACAACAAGCAGGAAAGTTTCCCGGCGATTTAACGGTGCATGCACCATCTTCCGTTGGTAAATCTTCTTATGTCAATGCAACTGACATTTCTATGAAACATCCGGATATAAAGAGTGCTTATCCTCCCTCGAGTCTGGGACCACATTCGTTGAGCAGTGCATCAGTTCCAAGTGAAAATGCTCCACCACCACCACATAAATATATGGGTGGTCATCCAGATCAAAATCCGCCTTCTACACATGGTCAGCCTCCTGGAGCCACACCTCCACCAGGCATTGCAATGCCCAAGCCGCATTATGAGCATCAAGTTCAACATGCTCTTCCCAGGCCACCATTCGAATCAGCTGGACTAATGATGAAGTATGGTGATCCAATGGTTGGTAAATACGGACCCCAGGACATGAAGTATCCGCCACCTCAGGGGCCACCGACTGACATGAGCACGGGCGGCATAAAGCCTTCTTTATATGGTGAGAACCTTATTAAGCCTTCGCCTTATGTTGCCGGTACAGCTGAGTCTGGATTAAAATATCCCCCTCCAGGAAGTCCAATAGACGCGTCGTCGCGGTCTACTCCCGGTCAAGATAGTCAAAGTAGTAACAGCAGCTCACAGCCATCATCACAACTTCAATTTCAGTCTCCACATCCCTCACCGCATATGCCGTCGCCTGCTGGAGGAGGACTTCCTCCTGGGATGCATCCACAAAACTTGGTTTCACCGCATGGTGGTCCATTGCAACCACCACCACCAACTCACCAAAGTCAGTTGTCAGGTTTGCCACCTGGCTCAACAAGTGCTGGACCTCCACCACCACAAGGCTCCCTTCATCATCCTACACCCACTGCAGTCTCTTCGAGTGGTGGAATGCCTCTTATTGGGCAATCCACTACAAGTTCAATGCCACAATCTTCTGTAATAGGAGGCCCTCCACACAGTATCTCTTCAATGGCGCCATCTGCTGGCATGCATCCTCAACATATGCCCCCTAGCCATTTGCCTCCTCAACTGCATAGACCACATGCGGAACTACCACCTGGAGCTGGCAGTATACATCCTCTTGCTCCTATACCAATGACGTTGCAAAATCATGATCCAAGAAGTGGGCCCCTTCCACATCTGCAGGGTCACGGCTTGTCGACCCACAGTCAACCGCCACAGCAATCATCGGCATCGAATGTAAGACCTCCCTCTCCTGCTCAGCCGCCACAACGGGGCTCACTGCACGATGATAGATCTGTTCCAGGAGGACTCCCTGCGTCCCAGTTACGAGATCCGCCTACTTCGCAGTCATCTTCATCGGGTGGACCACCTCAACCACATGCACATCGTACATCACCATTGCCTGGCTTATCAAGCAACGCACCACCAGGACTTATTGGACATCCCTTGCCCATTCATCCGCATTTAGCACATTTGCCGCCGGGTCATCCGGCGCATGCAGGACATCATATGCTTCCACATTCTCTTGCTGGTCTGGGACCTGGGGCAGGTCCTTTGGCATTGTTGGCTGGACCACCATCACTAAGCAGCATGTCCGACTCAGGTCTTAATAGAAGAAGTCCACCGCCATCACATTTACAATCATCCGGACACCCAGTTGTATCTTCTGCTAGTGGTACGTTGCCATCTCATCCTTCGAATCCACCAGTATCATCATCAAGTTCACTGTCATCTACAAATACAGTTCCGTCATCAGCATTTAGTCGGGCTAGTCCTAGTGTTCAAAACAGTTCGGGTCCGGCGGGAGGAAGTAGCGGTCTAAATGGCCCTCCTGGTAGCAATAATGTAGGCACACCAAGCGGAATGAGTACATCAGGTAGTGCTGGCCACCGTTCGTCTTCACCTGCATCAAGTGGTAGCAGTATCAGTCGACAGAGTCCTTTACATCCCGTACCACAATCTCCGCTGAGTCATCATCCATCATCTTCAGCATTATCGGCGGCGGCAGCAGCTGTAGCTGAGCGTGATCGACATGCTTTACTGCGTCAACAATCGCCGCATATGACTCCTCCTCCAGTTTCAAGTGCTTCCGCTTTAATGGCAAGTCCCTTGAGTAAAATGTATGGTCCTCAGTCGGGTCAACGAGGTTTAGGAGCATCGCCGCCACCTCATTTAAGACCGGGCGCCTCACCGCCTGTTATTCGCCATCCGCAAATGCCACTGCCATTGCCTCTAATTCCTGCTGGAGCTGGAATGCCACCAATAGGAGTACATCCAGGGCAATCACCATACCCTCACCCGCTTCTGCATCCATCAATGTTTTATTCTCCTCATCACCATAATCCATTCAACTCGCCATATGGATATGGGCCATATGGACCGGGTTTCCCAGCATACATGAAGCCACCAGGAGGTCCAGGTGGTCCTTTAGATCCTGCAGCAGTTATGGCAGCTGCACATCATCAGGGACTGTCGGGACCACCACCAACAAGGCCAGATGATCCGGCATTGTTAGCAGCACAGGAAAAACAAAAACAACACCAGCAGCAGCAACAGCAACAACAGCAGCAGCATCACCAACAGCAGTTACAGCAGCAACATCAGCAACAACAACAGCAGCAACATCAACAGCAGCAGCAACAACAGCAGCAACATCAGCAACAAATGCAGCAACAGCAACAAATTCAACAGCAGCAGCAACATCAGCAAAATAAACCGCCAACACCAAAGACACAACAGGGGAATAATAGCAATATCAATAGTGGAGGACCGAATGGGCCACCCAGTAGTCAACAATCTACGCCGACAGGTATGCCACCTGCTGGTTATCCAGGTTCGCATATTCCAGGTTATCCACCGCCACCGCATTCGTCGCCATTTCAAGAAATCGGTAAGCCACACATCCTTCAGCCAACATCTCACATGGATGCTTTACGTGCTCATGCACATTCGGCAAGTTCTGGTCTAGCAGGGCCTCCACCTTCACATCACCATCCTACAGAACCTTGTGAGTAAAATTACAGATGAAAATATTAACAAAAAAATAAATAATACATTTTCATGCGATTTGTAGTGCCAATTGAAATAGAGCCAGACCCAGAGCCGGAAATACCTAGTCCAACGCACAATATACCACGTGGTCCTAGTCCCGAAGCTAAACCTGATGACACTGAATGCCATCGTTCCCAATCGGCTATGTGAGTTCACAGTTAAAAATTCTGACAATTGATATACATACATATGTATATGGGTGTTTTTAGTGCCAAACAAATAAATTTTAATTTTGAATCACTTTTCAAATGAATGATTAAATTCAAAGTGATTATTTAAAGGTTTTTATCCACTTTCCCTGAGTATTTCGCTGGAGCTACTGCAGAACACTAGAGAATATGTACCACAAGTTTCTTCTAAAAACTGGATAAATCAGTTTAAACTTCTTCACTATTGAATAAAAAATTCAAACGACTCGCTCCTTTAATTTTTTGCAACATGAAATGCATGTGTAAGAGATGAAAAAATAATAGAAAACACTTGTTAGTTTTCTCGAAAACAATAATTTAGAGTGTTGGCAACTTGCGATAATTTTGCGCCCGCACTTACAATATTTGTAATTAAGTTTATATAATTATATATATATATATATATATATATATATTCCATATAATTTTATATAATATATATATATATATATATATATATATATATATATATTCTATATAATTTTATATAATATATATATATATATATATATATATATATATATATAATTTTATATAATATATATATATATATATATATATATATATATATATATATATATATATATACATACATATATATATATATATATATATTTATATATTTCATATAATTTTATATAATATATGTATATATATATATATATATATATATATATATATATATATATGTATATATTTTATATAATATAATATATATAATATATATATATATATATATATATATATATATTTATATTTTATATAATTTTAATATATATATATATATATATATATATATATATATATATATAATTTATATATATATTTTCCATATAATTTATTTATTTTATATACATGTGTAACACTTAATTTAAATCGTGCTTTTTTATATCCCACGTTCATAATAAATAACATTGGAATAATTAAAACACATGCTAATGTACAATTATTTACTCTCGTAGATTTGTACGCCACATCGATCGAGGTGATTACAATTCATGCACAAGGACTGATTTAATATTTAAACCAGTGGCCGATTCCAAATTAGCACGTAAACGTGAGGAACGTGATCGAAAATTAGCAGAAAAGGAAAGAGAACGTAGACAGGTTTGTTGTGAATAAAGAAGAAAATACGTACTTGAATGTTCAATATCATTCTATAATAAAATTTCGATTTCAGCAACAACAAATGCAACAGCAGCAACAACAGCAACAAGCTGTTGCAGCTCAACAGGCAGCGCAACAAGCTAAACTCAAAGCGGAACTTAAGCCGCCCTATACTGATACACCAGCCTTGCGACAGCTTTCGGAATACGCTCGACCACACGTTGGCTTTAGGTATGATTCGAATGCTTTCTTTATAATTTTCTTAAGTGTGTCGGTTTTTTTTTTATCAGAGTGTCTAGGGGAAATAGAGTAGCAGAAAGACGCTCAACCGCATATATTCTTAAATATAGAAACAATTAATTTCTCAAAAATCTAAAATCAATAATATTGTTTAAAATTTATAATTTTTGTGGCATTTTTACTTAAGCGAAGTCAGTAAACCTGCTTAATATCCGCCATAAGCCCAATAATTTTATTAATAAAACAAATAGAATTCAGTAAAAATCTAAAATTTTAAGAAAGTTTTATATGCGAGGTATGTTCAAAAATACGAAAGAAGCGATAGGGGCTTTGCAAAACTCTTTAAGCTTTGCTGAAAGCAAGAAAAGGGCGACTAATATAATGAAATATAAATATTTTTTTGAAGAACGTATAATACAGTAAGTGCAAATATGACAAAGAAAAGTAATTTCCGCTTTTAAATACAAAGTGGTTGTCAGGGTAAGGCTTGCAACGTAATATTTCGAAAGAATTAAAAAGATCGACGAACCAACGAATAAGAGAAAATTCACAAAAATTTAATTATCCAAGATACTTAGAGCGGCAGAAAATCAAAGTTCATTTAAACTCAATATGTTCCCATCGTAAGTGCTCGGGTGTATATGACGCTTATCATAATACAGGCAAAGAAATGGGGTGTGCTGCTCGTTTATTATGATGGGAAGCAATTTTAGAACAAAATAGAATTGATTTTGTCAAAGTAAACTTTTCCTGTAAAAACGACGTCTCAGGTGACTTGGTTCTTGTTTAACTAAATTTAATTTTGTAAGAAAAAAAATTATTTTGAATATCGATTTAATTTACTACATAATTTAAATAGCTCATATGGTGGGCCCAATTTAAAATGCTCTTACAAACATATCGGCCGGTACTGCACGATAAAATTCTTGAATATTGGACTCCGTTGCTGGCTTTTATCCTTAGCCAGAAAAAATAATGTAATGCATGACATGTAATGCAAACGTGAAATAAACTGTTCACCAAACTCGACTCTCAATTGTGGCACGTCTTGTTGCAATCACATGCCAGTCAAGTCCAGCTCCTTCATTTTGGATAGACAAATAATTTTAATTTAATTAAAAAGCACGGTCAATGATGCCGCTCACTGTTAATCCACACCAAAAAGTGTAATATTTTCGGGAAGCTTTGGAAGTTCTTGCAATGCTTTTCGTTGCGCTTCACACCAAATGCAGCAATTTTGCTTGCTCACATATCCTCCAAAGTTCGGCCTAAATGACCATTAGCGACAACGTAAAATAAAATTTAAAAAGAAAGAAATTAAAAACCAGTTGACAAAGATTCATTCAATTTAGAGACGTTTTGAAAGTTTAGAAATTGGTTATCAAAAATCCAAATCGAATACAGATTCAATGTTACAAAGATTTATCAAATATGTTCCATTTATTTATGTAGTATTATTAATTGCGTTTTCTTCAGGCCGTCAACCTAAACGATAAAAAAATATAATATATATCTTGCATTTTTAATTATTTCAGCCCTGTTGAACAGATGGTACCCTATCATCATCCAATGGGGCCCATGTATAGTAGAGAAAGGTATTTAAAAATATCAATAAAAGTAAAAAACTTAAAAATTACATAATTTTAATTCATAAGCGCTTATCAAATTCATAATATGCTTTTATCATTTTATTATCAAACGCAAAATCTTTCCTGCCTTATTGCATGTACTTCATATGTATATATTTTTCACATAATAAACGCCAAAAGTTTGTCAAACAGAATTTGTCAACTTAGACCATAAACTAGAAAATAAACTATTATTAAAAGTAAATAAATAATAAATACAATTTACAGAGAATTGGAAGAAATCAAAAACGCACAAGCTGCCGCAGCTGGTCAATCACGTTTAGATCCTCATTGGATGGAGTATTATAGACGGTAAGTACATTTTATATTGAGTACTTAATTGAGTTATAGATAAATGTTTTTTTTTTATTTCATACATATGTTAAGGGGTTTACATCCTTCACAATTTCCCATGTATGCCAATCCAGCAGCAATCTCACAAATGGAACGAGAACGTTTGGGTATACCACCTCCTCATCATGTCGGCTTAGATCCTAATGAACATATGGTAAGTACTACTTTCAATAGTTGTTCTTACAATTTTAGAATACATTTTAAGAAAACTTGGAAATTCTAACATTCATTTACTTTTTAATAAATAACGAGTTTAATTTTAATTTTTATTACAAAACCACATATTGTTATTATCATCATGTATATTATGAAATGTATGTTGTACATTCTGTATACTTTTTAAACGAACAATATTTTATAAATCAATCAATCAATCAATAATCATTCAATCACTCAATCGTATTTGGATTTTTGAAATTTTACTGTCGTTTTTTTTTTGCGAATTAACCATCAATATCAAATTCACAAACAATTTGTTATATGTAGAAAAAATAAAAACTGAAGAAGCGTATTAAAGTTAAGTGCGTTCGTTGTGTGTGTTTTTCCTTGCCCTCCAATACAGCAAAATTTTTTATAATTTCTTTGTTATATGCCATTTCTCACCCATGCAAAAAATATAACTAAATTAACCAAATTATATCATTTTGTCTTTGCATTATTTTAACATGTATAATAAATTTCAAATTAACACATTAAAAAAATTCAAAGTGTGCCACATTTTGTTTGCATTTCTAAAACAAATCAACATTAAGAAAAATAACTCATTTTTGTGCAATTAACCTTTTTAATTTTAATAAAAATTAAATAAATTTAAAACTAAAGTGAAAAAGTATAATTGTAACAACACAGCTTTTTAAAATCCAAGAGCTACAAGCATTTTGTTCCATAATGTTTTTTATCCAATCTCCTCCCGTTATTTTCATTATTGTTAATGGAAAAATTTATAAATTTTTTCTTCTGTAAATGAAATGATTTTTTTCAAAACACAACACTAAATTTTGGAAATTCGCCACGAATTTTTTTAAACTATAAATTTTCAGATACGATTGACGAGAGAATATCATGCACATGCGCATTCTCATACTCATTTACATTTGCCTTTGCCCCCACAGCAGCAACCCCCGGAGGCCGGATTTCAACTACCACGTGAGTTTGTGTAAAATTTTATAAAAATAATCAAAATTTAAGAATAAATACTAAAATTTAAAGTGGACTTTATAAAATATTTACATTTGCATATAAATAAATCATTTGCTGTCTGTATCATATTGTCGCTTTAATACTGTGAACTCACACAAATTTGGTTAAAAAAATTACGAATATGTTTTGTTGTAGACCTTTTTGAATAAATTTGTTTGTTAAAAAAAAAAAAAAAAAAAAAAAATTAAAACAAAAATAAAAAAACAGTGAACAGTGAACAGTAGGTGACAAAGTTTATAAGTATAAACAAGTGACTAGACCAGGACTATAAACAACTATCAATTATTATTGTTGTAAATAATTTAATATTAATATAAATTAAATTAATAAAATATATAATTGGTCGAAATATTGGAATAAATATATATTAAAAGAAATTAATATTATTTTATTATAAAAAAGACCTCAAGCCGAAAAGCACATCACAAACAAAAAAATTACTTAAGAAGACTTCTGAAATATATCATTTTGACAAAAATAGCTTAACTTGATAATTAATATAAGAAATGTTACATTCTCAAATTGCATTTCGTTAAAAGCATTGCTTAAACAATAATTAATAGTTGACGTACTCCAACTTTAAAAAGTGAAAATTTTTAACAAATCACGCGATAAGATAGTGCAGCAGTACTAATCTATTTTGCTAAAATATTCTAAGTATTCCACTCGATTTCGATGTAACACATAAATTCTTAATAAATTAATGAAAGTAATTTTTAGATATATTATTCTGAATAGAAGACATGGAGCATATACAACTGCCTTTTTGTCCCCTAAAATATCATGGGTTTCATATGGAAATATTTAGAAAGATTTTGGGTTTTTAGTACATATTCGAAAAACTGAAGTTTTTTCTTATATTCCAGGTATTTTAAACCTGAAAATAGGGAAGCGGCATATGCATAAAAAAACAAAGCTTATAAATGAAATAAGAGTTATTAGGACTTAAGTTCTCCAATAAATAAATCTAAATATCCGTTGTAACCTAATGTTTTAATTGCAATAAAGTTTTGTTTCGAAATATATTAATAACAAAGAGTGAAAATGCTTAGAGTTGGAATAGAATTCTTAGAAAACATTGGAAGAGATTATTTTATTAAATTCTTTAATATCAGTAAATTATCAAAATAGAAATCTAAAGTCTAAAAATGTTTGTATCCATTCTTAAATTTATTTTATGTTTGTAAAAAAAAATTTTTTAAATTTAACTATCATTTCTTTCAACTTCTCTTTACTATTTTTTTAATTTTTTTTATGCTTCCCTAAATTGATGGCTTCTACTGTGTGTACTTCATAAAAACTGCATCAACTACTGCAACAACTTCACCATATTTCACCAACCACTTGTGTATATGTATTTTATTATTCATTTATTTTGTAATTGTATATCATATGGAAAATTGAAAAACAAAAATGAAAACAAAAATTAAAACAAACGAACAACAATGTGAAAATAATATATAGCGAATGTTGGTCAATTTCCACGTCCAAATATGCTTATGCCTAGAGAGCCGCATTCAGATGTTTTGCTGCGCATGTCTTATGCTGATCAACTTCAGGTTTTCCATTATCCTAGTTAATTTATTTTACTCATTAATTACATATATACAGTATTTACAGGCCGCTGAATTCCAGCGTCAGTCATTGCATGATCAATATTTCCGGTAAGTACGAAACTACAGATGGTGTTTCTGTCCGTCATTGCGTTTGTGTCCACCGTTGTGATTCCCAAAAATATATTAAACGTGGAAAAGACAGACTCGATTAATATAACCTAAATTTTTTACCAGAACAATAATTACAAAAATATAAATTAAAATTATTAAAAATATTTTGTTGAATTCACAAGCTCGCATTAACGTCGCATGTGTTTTCTTACCGCATAATTATACAGTGAATTGTATATTTGTTGTTGGTAGTTTTAGTAAAATTGTATCATACTCACCAACATTTTGACTTCTAGCGCATTAAGTGTTTGTTGCTGGTTTGACGATATAAACATGATCCTTAACATTAGCCGTCTAGGTTGCTCGATTTGGACGACACTTGTTGAAACCACGCGCAAGAAAAGTCCAGCACTTCCGTTCTGGACAAAGAAACAAACGACTTTAATCATCGCACGTGTGTTCAACTATTTTTCATTTTTGAGTCGATTGATTTTTGGTTAAATTATAAATCAAACTGGACATGTTCAACAGTACCATGTTACACTTCACTTAAATTTTTAATTATTGGCCACATGAAATTGAAATATCAGTTTTCTGATATTTAAAAATACTACAGATTATATAACATCACAACGGGATCGATATAACGGACCCAAGTGCATTGTCTCGATAATGGCTCTTTACAACCTAGATTATATAACGATAAAAGAAATTCATCTGCTTAGAAGCGCCTAAACAAATGTCGTTTATTTTTAAACAAAACACCGCACGACCGAGCTTTTGAATTGAACAACTTACTTTCAGAATATTTTTATTTAAACCGTAACAATTTTAATTACTATATATAATGGTTGTGTGCGTGAGTGTTTGTCATTGATAATTTGAACAAGAGCGCGTACAATTTTTTGTTTGTTTTTTTTTTCTTTATTTTTCAACTTGATTCCTAAATATTAAAACAATAAGTGCCTGTTCAACGAAGTCGCAAGTTATCGTTCGTTCACACAAATGAAGATAAAAACAAACTTATTTGTGAGACCGAACGATAGCTTCCGAAATCGTTGCGTAAACAGTCATTGAAATCTCATTGCTCCAATTTAATTTTTTTTAGAAATATTCATACAAAGTTTACTTATGTATTTGATTTTTATTTTCATTTATTTCAACAGACAACGGCCCCGGTAAATGGAACCCGAATGTATTATTTTGTTGCTATCACTAATCATCATTGACTATTCATCAACGCTTTCGTTTGTTTACATTGTTTTAAATGTTTGTTTCTTTGTTAATAATCTTTTTTTTTAAGATAAACCGAAAAAAATCGTTATTTATTGTTATAATATGTGTAAGAAGCAGAACAAGAAAAAAGTAAAAGAAATTAGATTTTTTTTATAACAAACAAACATTATCACAATCGACAAGCACCCACCACAATTGTCAATATGTACTACCTAATATTTGGTTCATCATCACCATCATTATAAGTTCATCATGTTCATTAAACTTCAAATACAAGTGACAAAATGTAATTTAGAAAAAAAGTAAAACTTAAGTAGTCGAAAAGTTTTGATCATCATTCTCATCATGCAGAAATATTTATCAAACTTAAGAATTTAATCGCACAACAATTTATAGAACAAAAGTTAGTACACTTTTATTTATTAATTTTAATCTCAAAGATATTGTTGAAAAATGGTTGAAAGTGATTTAAATTATAATGAGGCACACTAATAATAAAAAAATATCATGAGAATTGACATTTTGCAAAATCCAGAACACATTCGATGTAGTTTTCATTGGCATCTTTCGACATGCTACAGAAAAAAAAAACAAAGAAAATGAAGGTACATATTTGCAATTCAGGTCAGTTAAAGTTGATGCTGAAATATCTGCACTGAATCCATTCTTTATGCGACTAAGATTGTATGCCTGTATAATCTACCACGAATACATGTCTACAACAGAGGGCAGTTCGTAGTTTATTATTTTTAATAATACTTTTAGTACAATATAAAATTTTTGAATTGTTCTTTTAAATTCAAAACCATTTTTAAACAATATTCTTTACATTAAGTTATAATAAAAACAACTGCTTCGTAAAAAACCACTAATAATTTCTATTTGCAGAAATCAATTGCGTTGAACAACTATATACTAAACAATATGATGTTCTATGGTGGCTACATGAACTATGGGGGATATCATCATTCCCGTCGTGATTTCAATTGAATACTTAAGATTTTGTTTTAAAAATTTCCACAAAATTTAATTACTATTTATGTTAACGGAACATATACATTTTAGCATAAAATGTATAATATTACAAATAGAACCAAACACAATCTATTATAAAGGTGTGCCACAGAAATCAAATGCATCTGAAACGTAAAATATTTCACATTTCTTTGTTATATTATTTGAATTTAAACATTTTTATTTGTTGTACTCCTCTGTTGCGGTCTAAATATTGTCCTTAGAGCTGCATTTCTTTCAATTGTTTTTAAGAAATTAACATGGTTACTTTTCTCACTTGTCCTTAAAGGATTTTGCATCAGTAACTTCGTCTTGAATTATCATAAGAATAACAATTTGAATTATTTAAAGGTGCGTAAAATAAATTTTAATATAAACAATTGGAATAATATGATAAAGATAAAGTGCGCAAAAGCATAATCGAAATAAAATATAAAACACACACATACATAAATAATTATATGTATAAGGACAAATTGTTTTTGTAATTATTTGTGCTTATTTAGTACCAATAATTAACAAACTATTATATTTAACGTTTTATTCACCGAGTGAATAGTGGCTATAATTAAATTAAAAAATATTTATAAAATTATATTGAAAATAATTAATGATTGCAATAACTAGTTTGCGTTCCCTTTTAATTTAATATAATTGCTAAAGTTGTTGTTGCTTGTTGAACTTAGTTAATTTAGTTCGCACCTTGTCAAATCATATACTAGTCTAATCAATCATGTTAAATACCTCTTGTTGCCATTACGGCGATGGACTCAGTTCTAGGATTTATTATATCCTGCTGGACTTTAGTGATTCGTTCAAGCATCGGTTCTTTGTGATAGAACGTACAGGACATATTGTTTGGCATTATGGGATCGGAGGTTGCCAAAGGATAATCTCACAACATTGACAAAAGAATGAAATGCCGGGTTTACTCTGAATGGATAGCGACTACAGGTTACAAGTCCAAAATTAGGAAAGATATTAGTCATCAATCGGTCCAATATATGTATAACCTGATAATTGCTATCATTCTTTAAAATATTAAAAAATTTTTTTACGATTTGCGTCAGTCTTTTTATAAAATAGATATTCGGAAAAGGTTTTTCTTTCGCTGCAACTAATTGTAATAAAACATCAAAAAATATGCAAAGTGTCAAGAGTAATTTTTGCGAAGTGCATTAAAAAATTCGGTTCATTAGTTTTATACAAAAATTGGTTTTAATTAAATATAATATTGGTTATTGCGTTAAGCGTAGATCTCCTTAAAGTTAATATGTTGAATGTATGCAACTTTTAATTGTGATGCAAAACATCCTTTAAATTTAGGGCTAAAAGGAAAACGTTTCAAATGTTAATTTCTGGTATGCAATCTCAGATTTGCATACGAGAGTATTTAAACGAGAATCGGAGAATATTGTTTTAGTTTCTTAAAAATGTTGTGGCACACCTGTATATACTTATGTAAATAATTTAAAACACGAATATTTAGAAGGAAATACTTTTACATTAAAAACAGAATCCAAAACACTCTCAAATACATATACACATAGTACTATACTAGAATAATTAGATATTACATATATGTATTTTTTTAATTAAAAGCTAAAAACTAACTATACGATAGGAACAAACAGAAAGAAAAGAAAAAAATTTTAAATATTAACTAACTTGTAATGATGACAAGAACAAGAATAATATTACTTGGCTGGCACTTGTCTTATTCGCAAACAGCAACAAAAGGTTACAAAAGAAATATTAAACAAACAGAATTTAAACTTCTTTAAACAGATGAAGAGCTAAGATTTTATAAAAAGTTTTGAATGATAATGACGTATTTTTAATATAAAACAACAAATACTTAAATAAAAATTAAAAAAAATATTAAAATTTAAAAACAAAAAACATTTTAAGTATAGGATTTGTATACATACAATATACTTTAATAATAACTATTATAAAAGAAATATATAAAAAAAAATAATATATTTTCTAATTCGTTAACAAAGAAAAAACCCCAAACGCTGTAAAAAGTTGAAATGAACTAAGTTAGGATTAATTGTTTTAGTTTACTTTTATTATTAACATTATTATTACTTTTTATAAGATTTATGTAGTATTAGAGTTTTATTTTATCAAACTTAATTATTAAAAATGAGTTAAATAGCTAATAGTTTGCAAACACACACAGACACACATATAAGAATCAAAGTTTCATTAGTTTTTATTTGTAATTTAAGCTTGGACAAAACTATGGTACAAAAATAACTAAATTAGAAAAAGAAATTTCAGAAAAAATATGGTTTTTCCAAATATTTATCAACACCACAAAACAAACGTTAAATAAATGCGATATTATTATATTTTAAATATTAATGACAAGAAAAAATGAGAAATATTTGTTTGTATTGCTAAAAATTTCAGCCGAAAGCAAAAAATTATGAAGGCGTACAACTTTGTGTATTCGTGATTTTTTACAAAACTTTATAATATATTCAATAATTAATTAAACTATCAATATAACTTGATACGATGGCAAATTCCAATCAGCCGCATCTTTTGCTATGGATGTAAAGTATACCGTGCCGCTCGCAAATGGCTCTAAAAAGTTTTCATTTCAATGTTATCTTAAATATTTTTACTATTTCGAAAAATTCCTTTCTAATAAAAAGAATCAATTAATTTGTAACATCCCAGCAGAACATACCAACTCAATCCCACAAACTATTTAATGGTTATTATGAAATTCGTAGAAAAACTAGGTTTCAAATTATAATTTTAATATTTGCATAAAAAATTCAAACATGTGAACTCATTATATTGCTAGATACTGTAGTTTTGTTAAATGGATATATTTGATATATATATATATATATATATATATATATATATATATATTTTTTTTTTTTTATTTTATTTATATATATATATATATATATATATATATATGTATATGTTTAAATATGTCAAGTATAAACTTCCAAAAACTACCTCAATATTTTGAAAATTCTTCAAATTTGAAATTGAGTTTAATCAGCCATATCACAGTTCAATTCCGATCAATATCCCCTAATCTGTCCTCTTAACACTATCCACTCCTTTCTAGTTCTGGTATTCCCTGAGTGCAAAGTTGTATTCCCAAAGCAAAGTTGTACACCTAAAAGTTAACAAAACAGTAACCAATACTAATTTAACTTTATTAAAAACAATAAATATTTTACATATGTATAAACAAATGAACAAATAAAAAATTTTAAATTTAAGTTTAATAAGCTTAAGAAGAAATAAGACCCATCTTGTATAAAATAAAACAGAAAATCTGCTGTAATTACTATGACCCTGTGTAAAATATAAAATGTATAATAAGTCATTTATAAAATACATATACTTACATTCATACATATATTGTAAATACTTATATGTAATAATCTACTTTGGCATATTAGTTTTTTTTAAAATAGTTTTTGTATAAGAGTGTTTTTAGACGATTCTTACATGCTTCGTTTTCTGAGAATAACTTTTTTTTATTTTATTTATTTCTCTTATTGTTGTCATCTCTAGATCGTTTCTATAAAAACTACAAAATCCAAGATTGCACAAATTTGTGAAATGTCTTACACTTCACAATAAAAAAAAACTCTTACTGCCAAAATCTTCACGTTACCGATTTGTTAGGAATCGGAGTATTGTTTCGCTCCCAAACAACCCATTCTTGCAACATTCGATCAGAGAGCGTTAAAAATTTTAAGAGAAGCAAAACAACATTTCAATGGAAGTATTGACAGACTATTTTTTAAAGGAAACTGTTTGTTTTTGTGAATAAATATAATCGCGGGCAACACAATCAACTTTTGTTGATATCATGTTTTGTTAAATAACCACGCTTTTTTATTTCATTACGTCTACCACTGCCGTACTTTATTTAAATGCCAGAAAATAATTATATTCAAAAACTTCAAAAAACCGCAGTCAATTGCAATGTTCGGCACGACTACGACAGCTATAATAAGGCCGACACACAATTTATACGACGATTTTAAAAATCAACTTTATTTTAATTTTTTTTCTTTAACAAAACAATAAAAAAATTCAAATATGCTTTTGTATTGTAAGGATCTATTATAAAATTGAGATAGAAAATAATATGGCTACAACTCGAATGCTTTTTTTCAATCCCGATTGCTTCTCTTTGCTTTTTGCTTCTGCAAACGATGGTTTTTGCTGCCAAATTATTACATTTTGTAAAGACAATGAAAATTATCTATTAAAACTTTTATTATCTTGCGGTATAATTTTGCTAATCTTGTAAATAAACGTTTCAAGATATTCCAAATAAACAATTTATTAATTGGCAATTTTGTAGATGTTTTTATTTTGTTATTACTGTAGAAAGAGACAGTTGGCATCTAAAATATTAATCATGACACGTGATCTTACGTGAATTAAATAGGAACATTTCGCAATTACAGATATCGTAAGAAACATTTCATCTTTGGACAAGCGGATATTGTAAAATCGAGGAGCCAGAATAAACTATTTATTTAGCGATAATTAAAAAATCTATGTAAAGTTCTCAAAAAGAAATGTATAGTAAAATAAACTTTAAATATATGGATACATCTAATTGTGTCACGTTAATTAAGTTCCCTTCAATATGTTTTGTTGTCCTATGTAAATCTTCAGTCCAAAGACATGTTCTGGGAATATCGTTTAAGGCTTTAAATAGTCCGTCTGTCTCCCTGATTATATCATTTTTTTTTTATTGTGCATTATATTGTTTTAAATATTTTAATTATAGAATTGCAATTGTATATACAATACAATATATTTTTATAACAG